>JASDQU011443295.1:4616-23272 GCA_032191745.1 Picea mariana | reverse complement strand
TGCACATAAATTCATAACTCTTTCACATGCATACACAGTCGGGTTCTTGTTTCCAATTTTTAATCCTGAATAAGAGAGTTAAGTTAGGGGGTTACTGCTCTTAGGAGTGCTTCAAACGAAGCTTATGCGCAACTCATTCATGAGCCCAATCAGGTCGAGTGTTGTCACCATGCTCTGATACCAATTTGTCAGATACTTACTATGGAAAATCATTCTTTTTTGTTGATTTCTCAACCATCAGAATCCCTGAAGTCCTACGGGGCTTAGCATAGGCTAGCTCTTTCCTTTTTCCACCTCCATGTGGTTGTATTTCACGACTATGGGCCGAATCAGCACGACATCTTTTTGCACTTCGCGACTCAGTGCTACCGGAACGTTGAGTCGCTCGACTTTGCAAACCCCAGAGCTTGAAACAGCAAAATGCCGAACCCTGACGAGGCTAGCGAGGGGCAAGTTTCTCTCTTGGGGTCTTGTCTACGTGACCCTATCATATGCCCATGTGCTTAAGCCAACCAAGAGCTTATCATATTTTCGCAATTCGGGGAATTGCGATACATGACTTCTACCTTTCCCCATTCCAATCCCCAAAACTTTCGAGGTCTCCAAAGTTTCCCTCCAAAGGGGGATCGATGGTCATAAGCCTCCCCTGATCCACAGTATGGATCCTTTTGGGGTTTTGGTACTCGAGAGTTCGAAATGCAACGACTCCAAGACTCTTCATCATTCAAATCTCCGAATTTCGATATGGAAAGTCATGTAAGAGATTGATGACTCTTAGGAGAGTGGATCCAACGGTCCACAGGATTTTGGGTATCGGGATTTTGTGACTTGCGAAGGCAAGGTTTCTTGCCTTTTTCTTTCTCGGATGCCGAAACGCCGAAATGTCGATCAACAGCCACATGTCCCTTCGATGGACGATAACAACCCTCAACCAAGATCGACGGTCATGGTATTTTTTGGATGATCAATGGTCACGATCAAATCCTAGATTTTCTCAATCTTAATCACACCTCACGCCATTTCGAGGCTTCGGTGATCAGAATTTCATGACTCGCGAAGACAAGGGTGCTCTGCCCTTTTGTTTCTCGGGTGCCGAAACGTCGAAGCACTTACCAACGACCACGTGTGCTCTATAGATGGATAGTCTAGGTACTTCCATGGACCATGGGGTCTATGGTCCCGATTCCTTCATCTCTTGCAAGGGAAAAAAAAAGGGTCCTGGCACTAATGCATGTGTCTCTTTCTTAAATCTAACGGTCCTTACAGACCCTGGGATTCTCCGAAGGGATCTTGTTTGTGCATTGCTTGCAAAGGCGGAGAGGGGTCGAGGAACTATCATCCACGTGTCCTCCCTCAGATGAACAGTCCTCATTGTTTCATGATTTTGCAACTTGCAACATTCAGTGTCGCAAATCTTTTGTCGACTCGAATCCCCGATATCCGAAATACCGATGGACTCTCGATATCCGCCACATGTCCTTCACGGATGGATGGCCTAGATCTATATTGGGATTTTCACCATGGAGCATCCTGATCTCTTGTCATCAGGACTCTTGAAACCCCGAACGTTGAATCCTCGATACCGACTCCTCTCTTGGGAATTTCTCCCTTGTTCACGAGGGCTTAACCCTCATGCACCTCCTAATGGATCCAACGACTATCGGGTTCTCTAGCTAAGATCCAACAACTCAGATCAGTCCCATGCCATGTACTCTCTCACTGTTCTCTGGACGGGGAAAAACCAATGGTCTAGATACTCCCACAGGCCTTGGGGATCTACGGTCCCGATTTTCTTGTTATTCACAAAGATAGAGGAAAAGGGGAAAGGTATGTAATGCCCTTGTTTATTTTGGCAATCTAATGGTCATGAATGACCATGGATCTTCCGATGGGATCTCGTCCATCAATCGATACTCCTATGCTACTACTTCAGGATTTTAAGAGGGTCATTCCTCCTCGTACAGGGTTATTAAGACTTGCACATTCAAGTCCTTTTTCCAGGTTCTTGGTAAACCTTTCCAAGGGGGGAATCTCTGTGAAGAGATCTATTCTGAAGCATTCTTGGAGACAGATAAGGGGAAACAAATTCCTGAGAATGGACTAGAAGTCTAACTTGGTTCAACTTATGCATAATTAAATTCATTTATCCACATAAGCCATGCATGGTTTTTCAGTTATAAGCATACATCTACCATTTCTTATCAAAACATTGCACATACATTCTTATACTGTAATCATTCACAATTTCACAGTTTATGAACATATATGTTATCATATGAATTTCAAGACGCAAGATGTAAAACACTTATCAGAAATAACACCAGAAGTGAGTGCAACCGCTGAGAGGGGTGCTCGTTTCCACCCAACCATAGGATCAGCTATTCCAATAGGATTTACAACTAGACACCCCTGAGATGAGACCATGATGCTGCGAGACTGTGTCTCTATTTTCCAGTGACCAGGAGCAAAGGTTACTCTCCTTCCTCTCTGCTATCACTCACTCTGCATATCGCCAGAGTTCTATTTCTCCCCTCGCGTCTGCCCCCAATCGCTTCTCCCCCACGCCTTATCCTCTTGAGAGGTTGCATGTGGCACGATTTCCCTCATGCTAGTCAGGCCTGACGGCTCTATGGATGGGCGGTTCACCTTCCCATCCCTCATTAATTCTTGAGGAGCCATCTACCTACCAGCCTGCGAGACATTTAAGTCGGGGCCAGCGAGCCACTTTTGGTTCTTCAGGCCAGTGAAGTCGAAATACGGTATTGTTTTTCGGTGGAAGTTAACGCCACCTTTCCAGGTGCCTTCCATCACCTTTCTGCAGCCATCGTGCCATCGTGGTCTCTTTTTCAGCATATCCCCTCTCAGCAGTCCTGCAATATAAATTCATAATATTATTCACATTCATCGACCTTTTCCACAAGTTCCATTCACATAATATATTCACATTTCTAAGTTTTCCACAGTTCTTGTCCAGTCCAGGTATTTTTACAAACTAGGGGAAACAAGGTGTTACATTATCCTTCCAAATTTCTTGTCTAGCTTCCTTGAATGCCTCCTTCTCTTTGCGCACATCAAAACTTTGCTGAGGTATTGTATTCTTTCTGACCCACTGGAGTTGGTCCTAATTCTTATTTTTTGCATCTTCTCCTATATTGGCTCCACCTCTAGTAACTATATTGATCTTCCTCCCATCCTCTTCTTTGGTTTCCACAAAAATCCATTGAACATTCTGCTTGTTCTGATTCCTTTTTTCCTGTATCTTTGTCAACAATGTCAAACATTCTTCTATATCATGATCTTCTACATGACAATACATGCATGCCATTGGTGGTTATGGATAATCCCTTACATAATGTCCATGTTTTTGACAATTGTGACATGTTACTAGTTCTGTACCTCCCCCAAATCCTCTTCCTCCATGGTCTCCTCCTTTGAATCCTCCTTTATTACCTTGATTGTCTCCACATGGTGTTTTATGCTATGGTTCCTGATTGTATTTCCAATGTGCATTATGATACTGCGGTGGTGCTACAAATGGTTATGACTTACTATACTACAACTGCGTTGTAAAATATTGTGTAGGTTGTCTTTTCGTTAATTCAATTTTCACCATATAAGTATCTAAGGTCCTCTCCTCCATTATTTCCAAGGTTCTACAATCCTTGTTTTCATGTCCTATGAACTTACACAAGTTGTAGAATGTACTTTTGGGTACTGTTTGATACTTTTGCATCATGGGACAATGATAAGGATCACGTCCATGTGTCATACATATCTCATACCATGGTCCTCTTGTGGGTAAAGGATTTGGAATTCCTTCTCCCAAGTACTTTGCAAAGGTTGGACACCTATTCTTATGATGTCNTGTACACCAGACTACTTCCCTCTTCTCCTTACCTTTTTTCTGATTCAACTAAAATGTTAGGTTCTTCGGATCTTCTCTCAACTCTTCCACAACTAGATCTATATTCTTATACTGATTTTCCTCCAATTGAAAGGCTACTTGCAGAGCCTCATTCCGAGTCTGGAACTTCTGCTTCCTCAATGGATACTTAAAATGTGGCAATAAAGAATTAAAAAATAAGTGTTTACAATGCATATCTGTGATAGGATAGTTCAACTTACCTTTTAGTATCTTGAACTTTTGATCAAATTCCCAAACTAAATCTCTTGTCTTTTGTTTTATTTTGATCACCTCATTCATGAACTGATCCTCTGAACTTGGTCACTGAAACTCATTGATTAATTCCTTCTTCACATTTGCAACAGTTGTAGGTGCTCCTTGTGGACTGTTTACCATGAGACCCATATACCAATACAGTGCATGGTATCTGAATTTGATTGCAAGATTTGCTAATTTTGTATCTTCATCTGTAATATTCTTAGCTGCCCAAATATTCTAAAAAATAAACAAATTCTTCTATGGGTCCTCCGATCCTTCTCCATGGAACTCTAGTAACTGAATAGTTGGATATTCTCCTGCCATTGTGAATTTTTTGTACTACCACCTTCGCACGGTGTAGATAATTAACTAATACTATCTGAACTTGTACTTCTACTTGAATTTCCACTAGACCGTCATTCTACTAAAAGCATTCTACCACTAATTGCTAATTGTCTAAATGATTATTTTTCATGATATGTCTTAGTCGCACATGGGGTTGTGGGTTCCACACTAATTCGTATCTGGAATGGAGAGGCTTCTTCTGTGTCAGACCCTTGAACTCTAGTTTTCCTCTCGTATGTGGCATGCATTATTTCCTCAATCTACATTGTCGCATGGAGATCCTCTACCTCCTCTTCATCACTGCCCAAGCCATCTCACTTGATTACTTCCCTCTTTTTACTATTGATCTTATATCGGTAGGGTCTTTCATTTTTCATCACTTCTTATCTCTCTATTATCTCCTTGTTCTGTTCCTCATCCATCATAATGGGGTCCATTGCTTCCTTCTTATGGCCTCTCTCCAGATCCCTCTCCATATCTAAAATATTTCATTAGTGCTTCCCCTAGTTCCCCCATGCTAACAAAGTGATTTAGTTGTCTGGATCCATTGTCATCACTCCTTTATCATGTAATTAAATATTGATCAATGTGTAAAGTGATAGAATGTACGTTCCTCTTGTTCCCTTCAAAAAATCCTACTCTACAATTGTGTATGACTTCGTAGTATCAACTGCAAACTCTGTAATAAATCCTGAAACAATGTTGTCTAACCAAAAATTTACTGTGTGCATTAATTTATTATTGACTCCTTCCAAACACACAATATTCTCAGTAGTCCACTCTACTGGCCTGATCTGATTAGTTGAATGAGTGTCCTTCAACCTCAATATCCATTCCTACAACAACTCTGGAAAATAACAAAAAAAGCTTCATGGAGATCAATAAACACATACCTTTCCAAATACTGGCGCAGTGTATTCCTGGAACTTCTATTTTATTTTTGCGCAAACTGAATATATTTTGTTTCCAAAAATCTTTCAATATCTTTCTTAGTTGGATTCCATGGCCTAAACATCCCTTTCTATCATTGCATTCTCTTCATTGTCCTTCAACAAGTCCCTTCCAATCTGATCTTCTAAGTTACAACCACTAACAAAACAATTTGTTGGATGTATGGGCTGACCTAGGTTCTACCTTTAGGCTTCCAACAAAACCCTGCAAACCATCGTCCCTTATGGAGACCAGAAGGAAACACTACGCACAAAGTGCACAATGAAGTCTCACTCGAGATGGCTTATGGGTGACTGCAGGACCCATATGTCTATAGTCATGGAAGGGATGTTTCTCATGAGGATGATAGGACTACTACTCTACTTCAACATTCATCATATCTACCATTCTACAACCATATTCATTCATTAACATTCATTATGCAGTAAAAAAACATAACTGATCCAGTGTGTACTGCATTCTAACTCTAATAGATTCATTCATTCATTAATCATAAATCATATAAAATAAACATTCCACACATGACATAATGTTTTACCGTGGCTCACCCCCCCGGGCTACGTCCATAAATATTTGGCATTATCTGATTCTTTATTCATAATCATAAAAATATTGCATTGTGTAGATTACTTCAAAAATTCATAAATGCACATGTATAGTTGCGATGAGGCTAACCAGTGTCACACCAAGCTCCACAGCTTGTGAGATGACTCTTAGATACAATTAATGACTCTATCTCCAAAACTAACTTATTATTTAGCTCCAAAAATCTCTATCCAAAATCTTGCTACTGAAAAAGATCGATCACTCATCCAAAAACATACATATGATGATGTCCCTATATCTCCTCATACAACATATATTTATACTACAAAAGGTGGCTTAAACCCATTACATCATGACCAAACCCTAACCCTAAGTGGATTAGGTTTTTCAACATTGTAACATCATGCACGCGGCTGGTCCTTGATCTAACCATTTACTTGTCGCGCTATCATTCTTTCTTCCTTTGACTTTCTTATTCCTCGCGTTGCTTTTCCTTATTGTCCATCACATTACTTTTCCTTTCTTTTGGAGCATTTATTTTCCTTATCTTTTAGTGTGCGCTCCTATTCTGGTCCCATTTGTTATCGATCTATAAATTCCCAGAGGTTGTCGCTAGGTAGAAGAAATTTACTAGAGGTAACTTTATCCAACCACTTCGAAACTGGGATCTATCCCTTCTAGTTTCAGAGAGGGATCTCTCTGTAAAATTTAACTTTGTTTTAGATTTTAGATGTTAGTATAGTTAAATAAATGAGATTGTGTTGTTTGTTTTATAAAAATGTCTGAAATATCTCTTACACATCCATTGGGCTATGGGCTCTGTTTTATAAAGCTTGAGATTGATACAACTTTTATAAGGTGTTTTCACAGTGCAGGATAATGCAACTGTTAGATTATTTAGAATTAAATGATGGATAGCAGAAAATATGAGATAACCAATTATAACCAAGAAGCATTTAAGAATTTCTTAATCATAACATCAGACGATAAATGTTTAGATCTTTAAAAGATAGAAATAGAGTATACAAAGATAAATTCTGCAACTTCAACTTCTTTTAAATGATCAGATATAGAAAACATAAACTATTACGAAGATAGGAAAAAAAAATTTAATTGAGAGAAGAAAACATCACCAATAGCTAACACACATGAATCCTGTGAAATGTCCTTTTATTACTGGTAGATATCTGATAAAAAATTACAGTGCTTACAACTTGCTTGGGCATAAATATCAACCCTCAATACTTCAAAGATTGAAGTATTTATAACAAAAATTACAAACGACCCTGTCATTAATGATCTGGACGTGCTAGAATCTAATCTTAACAACTAGATAACAAGATACAAGATTGTAGGAACTATTGATGATCTGTCAGATTCTTCATGCTGATTTTGGGGAAGGCTGTTGGTGAGTCATTCACGTGACTCTAACTACTCTGCTTGCTGACTTGGATGACACACCTCATCCCTACTCAATAAATTCACACAACTCCCCCCATATTTTCTGACTAGGGATGGTAACTTTCAGTAGCCTATGGTAGATTTTGTCCATCTCAGTATATTTGGCGAAAGTAGGCTTGGTGATGAAAATATATTTGCTTTTGTGCTAAATACTGAGGTCTAGCTACAAAGTCTCTAAAAACCCCTTTCTTGTGATACTATTCTGGATTCTTGAAAACTTAGAACTGTCCTTGGGCACCATGGAAATCTTCTGCTTATAGTCAGATAGAGTCATTAGTTTATCATTTAGAACCAGTAGTCCAGGAAGGCCTTTCTTCTGCAAAACATCAATCTTGCTGAAGAATCTCTAAACCCCGATATTCATGTTTTGGGCTTTTTGCTCCAGCTACAACACCAATCCTCTTTTGGTCAACACTCTTTTAACCTCGAGGATGGTTTCTGTCCTATCCTCAATCTTCAGGTCTTCTAGTTCTTCCCTAGCCTTTGAATTCATAAACCTTATGATTTCATTTTCTTATGTGGGCATGTCTCCCAATTCTCCCTTGATCTTGTCGATGGCTTGTTTTCTCGTTAGCACCAACTCATGTTGTTCGAACATGATTTGCACCATGGACCATATTTCATTTATGGATTTGGAGATATCCATCCAGATGTTCTCTTTGGCCTTTGCGAGTGTTTTTCCCATAACTGTTTGCTTTTGCAACTGTTGAATTTCCTGCTTCATGTTTTTTGATGTCTGTCTTTCTGCATTGTAATTGGATTGGAAATAATATTTTATCTCCGGGATATTATCTATCTCCTGCTCCAATCTTTTGATATTTGTTCCTTGAAAATTCATCTTATCCATTGATGTTGCTAAAGCTTCATATGTTCCTAAAACTGCCACTGGGGTGGCTGAAGGAATTTTGCAGTGGTGGTGACTGATGTTGTCACTGTGCTAACTCCAGTGAGGGGAAATACACTCAGTGTGATGACTTCCATAGGTGTTTCCTGTTCCTTCTCCTTTAACAACCTTTCCAAATCTACCTCCATTTCCTTTATCTGTGCATTCTGTTGCATGATTAGCTTTAGCAATTCCTCCTTCTCACCTTCCATCTCAACTATCTCTTTGGCTTGTGAATCTTCTGTAGCTAGCAATTTCAGTTTCTTCCTCAGAGATTCTATGTTATAATTCTTTTTATTGATCAAATCCTCAACTGCTTTCACATTTGAGGGGTCATATCCAATTTTGAGCACCAATTCTTCTAAAGATTTAATCCTGTTATCCTTTGCAAAAGAAGATATTTTCTCCAATTTTAATTGGGTTTAAACATTGTTCAGAGAGACCTATAATTTTGTAGTAGTAGGGGAAATGTGGGCTAATGTGGAGAAAACCATTTCTCCAGTATGCCTGTGCAAATCCATTTGATCAGCTAGATGAATTTGCTTGGCATCAAATTCAAGAGTCAACCTTTTGTAATCAGTGATCTCTTTTGGATGAGGCACCTGTGCTTGCAGAAATGACATGTGAATTCTTCCTTTTTCAATATAAAAGGAGGAGAGCAACCTATGCTATGTTGTTGTTGTCTGCTTCTAGAACCGAGCATAAGTGTGATTTGTCAGCATCTCATTCTTCTTCTTGATTAAGTCATACTTTTCAAAAATACTCAACTTGGTAGATGTTGGTGGAGGTCAAGTGGTCACAGTGGTCACAGTGGTATCATTATGCTTCTTTGAGGAAGAAGTAGACATCATCTGATGGTTTCTTGAAAGAAGTGGTGAATGTTCTCCCTCGATTACTTTGGTAGATTTGGTCTCTTCCTCTCCAGACCTGTGAGTATTGTGAGTGGTTTTAGGCCTTTTAGTGTACACCTAGAAATCCTCTGCTGACACCTCAGTGACTGAAGGTGAGACATCCTTCCTGGGTCTTTTCTCCTTTTGTACATGTGGAGCAGTGGTTTGTGAAATCATGGCTAGAGGAGATTGGTGTTCAATTTCTTCCAGAGTGTTCACCTCCCACTTTGTTTAGTTCACAAATTTCTCAATTTCTAGTTTGAGCATATGAGCGTATGGTGAAATTTTATTCTTTGATCTCATTTCTGCAATGATCCCACACAAATCATAGTGCCAAATGAAACTGTTGTCGAACTTCATTCCCTTTAATAGCTTGTCTGCATCTTCTCTTGCAGCTCGATTATTGTAGATAAAAGGTCCTATTTGTCTTTTGATTCTCAGTTGTTGTTTCTTCTTCAAAGACATGAAATGACTGTCATCTGAATTAATCATTTTCCTAATGTACTCCAGGGTGAATATTCTAACATGCAACTACTTGGGAAACTTATAGGGAGCTAACTCACACCCATATACTCTGATCTCCATGTGATTTTGATACAGGTACCAGTCTCCAGTCTTGGCGAGGTCTGAGAGGTGTAAGATTATCTGTACCTCTTCATTTATCCTCAGCTCTGGTCTACCACTGAGCATGCTCATCACTAGGTGGTAAAACTGCTCAATAAACTATTTGAAATTAAGCTCCGTGGAGTTTCTTCTGAGCAACGAAGTCCAAGAGGTGACAGCCTGTGGTTTGTCATCCTAGTCCATTTTCTGCATAGGGAAATAAAACCTATCTTCTTGAAAGAAAGTGAACATGTAATCCAGTATTGAAGAATACCGTAAAATTCCCTCTGTGGAAAATTTAAAAAGTTGTTCATGGATGTTCTCGGCTAGAAAACCATTGTATTCGAACGGGATGGTGGCTTTTTCTTCAGTAGAGAAAATGGATAGGAAACCCAAGTTGGGTTCATCCACCCATTCTTCTGAGAAATAACCAAGTAGACAACATAACGATGAGATGATTTGGTTTCCCTTTTCTGAAAACATGGAGGAATGGTAAGGGGGATTTTTCTTGGGAAATTGGGCATTGTGTGGGAGGAAAGGCTAAAAAATATACGCTATCTGGGGAAAAGAAAGATTTTGGTACATCTCTATTAGAACTTCAAAGATGAGGGGAGCATGGGATTTGACTCTAGATCTTTACACAGTTGATCAATGGCCTTGGGTGTGATAGAGAAAAGAGTTTCCCTAGACGATGAAACTATGGCTCTCCAATCAGGTAGGTAATGGGCTTGGCATTTGAGGCTGAATTAGGGAAAATGGTGGACTTGGGGAAAGAGATACAAAGGAATATTGGACTCCCAAAGACCATTCTCATCGCTTTGATCCATGAAGGTATTTTTAAACCATGGTTGCAATTCGGCCAAATCAAATTCGCACCGGTCTCTGAGAACATGTAATCTTTGTTTGCTAGCGGAATCCGGTCAAGATCTACAGGAGGTTGAAGGAATGGATTTTCCTCGATCTCTAATCTTTTAGATTTTGGCACCATCTATTCAACGAGTACCTACAAACTGAAACAAAAACATCAGTAGGTAATGGCTATGGCTAGATCACTGACTGAAATGGTGAGGAAAATGTGCTTCTGGTGTGTAGAGGGTGTGAGCAGTGCACAAATGGAGGAAACAGGGTTAAATTTGAGCAAATAGGTATCCGTTGGGTGCAGGGAATAGGTCAACAGACTAATGGGTATGATATCCTATATTAAATAGCCAACATATCACTTGAGGTATGAGGTGGAAAGTAAAAAACAAGTGACGGGTGTACCAGGATGACGTGGAGGGTGGTGATTGGAGGATAGGCAAGTGGGACATGACCTGTGACGGGTGAATGGAGGGGGAAAATTGACAAAGTTATGAGATGAGACTTATAGGGGGGTAGTGGAACATGACATCAGGAGGTGGCGGGATAGTGGAAAATGATGTCACAATGCGGCGATGGTAGGGCAATGCCAGTATGACACTATGCTAGAGGGGGGATAAGGTGGTAAATGGTTTAGAGAGAGGGGTTCCAACACCGTATATTTGTGACACATTAGGATGGGGTCCGCCAGGAAAAACTACCCATATCGGACCCCCTCCCCACTGTTAAATGTAGAACGGTCGGGGGGTTCTGAGATCTCCTGTTGGCCGTAGATCCAAGCGTTGCTAGATCAACCGTCGATCTATGCACTGATAGAATAAAGAGTGAACATAGACAGATACAAGCCCCTAGATTTTCCTCCTATCCTCCATGAGCTCCCTGTCAATTACATAAAAAAATATTCCCAAGCTTGATGGGGAAAATGTGAATATCACTGCTGAAAAACAAATTAAAAATCGTGAGGATTTTCTTGATCTGTTTGAGGTGGAATAAGATGATGTATGTATTAGGATATTTTCCTTATCATTACTAGGTAAAGTTAAATATTGGTTTAAGAACCTTCTAGCTGCAAGCATCAACAATTTTCGTCAATTTGTGCAAGTTTTCCTAGACCGATGGGTGATCATGAGAAATGTATTTCTCATCCTAGAAGAGTATGACCATTTGAAAAGACAACTAGGGGAGACAGTACGTCAGTTTTTAGCAAGGTTTAACAAGGTGTACCATGCAATGCCGGTTGATATAAGGCCACCCCCAAGATCAACTCACTTGCATTACCCAGATGCCTTTGATCCTGAGATGGAATTCCAATTAAGAGAAAGGAACACTGCAACACTTGAAGAAATGCAAAAGGTTGCAGTTGATGTGAAAGCTAACTTGCTGAACTGAAAGACAAAGTTAAGGGTAGAAGAGGAAGGTAGAAGAGAAGAGGAACAAATGACATCCTCAGAAGTGAAACTAGATGTTCTGACAAACACTATAAGAGATATCATGCAGAAGAGTAGCAGGAATGATGAGCTTGTTGCTCAAATACCTTATGTTCCATTAGCACCAAAATGGACAATGATCAATGTTCCCAAACCTTTTTCAGCCCAACCTAAGTATTATGAACCACCAAAGGATTATTTCATGTATTCAATTCACAATACAGTCGAAGATGAAGTTCAGAATCAGAAGATGGAGGAAGATTCTCCTAGTATGATATACATTTTCAATGGCATTTCATCCATGGATGATTTACCCAATCTTGATTGGTACAATGATGATTATACCACATTTGATTTTTCAAAGAAATCAGCCACATATGATTGGGAGGAAGAAGATCATTTGCAATCCCAGCGGGACAATCAATCTGTACGTGGAAATTATGACAACGATGAGGAAAATGCAAAAAATTTGAGAGTAAGGGAAAAATCTTTTCCCTTATGTTTCTCTTCTTTTCAATTTTTGAGAGGAAATTGTAAGCAAGTTGGCAATAGTAGAGAGGGAGAATGTTATGATCTACTAGGTGAAGATGCCATTGCTAATATGGAGGCTATTTTAAACCCATAATTGCAGCCCTTGACCTACTTTGATTTTCAAATTCCAGATGAAAACTTGAAGCCTGAGACAAATTACGAGTTAATCCAAAATAACTCTGTACCATTATGCTTTAATTCATTTCAGTTTTTGAAAAAGAATCTTGAATATATGTTGAAGGATAATCTCATAGAAAGCCAAAACCCATCATGCGAATCAATGAAGCAATCTTGTAAATTCTTTTAGGATCCCAGATAAGAAATTTTAGATGATTATGTGGTTGATTTTGATGATGACTGCTCAGATAAACCAACACTATCTTCAGGGGAAGAAGAAGTCCAATTACCACTATGCCAAGATGACAATCAAACTTTGCATACTAATAAAGATTGCAAGGAGGAAAGTGCAAAACATTTTCAAGAAAATGCAAACTGCTTGCCCCTGTATTTTGCTTCACTCCCAAAGGAACATTTCAAGCAAGTTGTAAATAAAAAGGATGAGGAATGCTCCGATGCACAAGGTGAGGAGGAGAGGGGTGATATAGAAGCTATTTTAGATTCAGAAGTGTGGCCCTTGAGTCTTTGTGCAGGCCAAATTTCAGATGAAAACACAAAGCCCAGGACAGGTAATGAGTTGATTCATTACCTATGTTTAAGTTCATTTCATACTTTGAAAGGGAACCTTGGTCAAATTCTGGTTGAGGATCACAGTGTAAGCCATGAAATACCACCAGAACAATTTCCATAGTCGTCTAAAATATTTTTTGACTCTATAGCTAATATGCTGGATAGATCGTGTTTTCAAAGTCAATTTTCATTTTTCCCCAATGATTTCAAAAAGTGTTATGATATGGATATGATCAGATAGTCAACTATAGGGGTGTTTTCAATAGAAGCATCATTTCAGAATCCATCAAAAAATTTGTAGCCATATCAGAAAATGCATGAGGATGTAAATAGCATAGATACAATGCCAGATCATGTTGCTAACTTGGATAAAATTAAAAATCAAGGAACATGTAAGTTCTACCTTGATCCAATAGCTACCTATATGGAGAATTTTTTCACTACAAAGCCCCAATCTATTTCTGGCATTACTTTTTTTCTTCGGGATTGTCGAGATCTTTGTTGTGAAGATCATATTGGAAATCAATCATTAATTCCTTTACAAGCTCTAATTCTGATGGTTATTAAAAACAGTGAAAAAACAAAGTTATTGGATTGACTGTTGGATTGGAAACATTGACATTTTTCCATTACCTAATTGAGCAGTGATTGCAGTAGATTAGGATAGGAGAGTGTGAATAAGCTCAACATTCCAAGCATCTCTTTTTTAGTAGTGTTCATTTTGATTTGGTTTCAGTTGAAAGATCAAAACAAGAATAGGTTGCAGAATAGTTTTTGGATCATCCCAATGAATAAAGCACTGGTATGCATGTTCAGAGTTCAGTGGTTCTTGACACCTCTTGAAAGATATGCCATCCCTAGGTGGAGCCTATGTTGGGGTCCTATAATTATAGGTAACTCGATTCTTCAGCTGTTGATTTGGCATTTCTCCCGTGATGAAAACATCTGGCTCGGTTGAATCCATTTTCACCTCCATCTGTTTCGCCCGATCCTTCACCACCCTAATGCATCCTTTGTCCACCTCAATGCCCTCACTCCGTTGCCCATTTGTCCCGTTAACTACATGTCACCCCCCACTCTTCCCTGCATAAACAAACTTATGATAGTAAAATATTGCTTAGTAATAAGGTAATTGACAATAAATAAAAGACTAGATTAATTAATAATGTTATTAATTAGTAAATAGGTTAATAAAGTTAGGATAATTAGACAAATAAGCTAGATTAAGTCTTGTTAGAAATTAATTAATTAATTAATTAATAATTAATTTAGTTGGTTAGTGATTAGGTTAGTGTTTTATTAATTAAACATTAAAAATAAAACAAAAATTACAAAACATATAATAAACAAATTAGAAATAAAACAAATTAAAACACAAATTATAATAAACAAACAATAAATAAAATATATAAAAATTAAAACAAAACAAAGTAATAAAACTAATAAATAAAAACAAAAAAAAAACACAAAACTAAATTAAAAACATAAAAACAAATACATAACAAATAAACACAAAATATAAAATACGAATATTAAAATAAACTAAAACCTGTAATAAAACAAAAATCAAAATAAAAAATATTAAAAAACCAAACTAAAATACTATCCTAAGCTTCTACCCACCCTTCCCATGCATATCGGAACCCACCCCCCCCGCTCACGTCACATCAACTCAATGGGGTACGATATAAGTTGTTTCCTGAAACCACTCCTGGACATATGGAAGCTCCACAAGCTAGTGGACCTCGCCCCCCCCAAAAAAAAACCACTTACCACCTCAGGGGGGTCTGGAATACCACCTTTCCCCAAAAAAATCGCTTTCTCAACGCTTTTTGACGAGTCGATTTTTGAAAGCGATTCCAGGAAAACAGAGACATATTTTAAAAACCCAAGAGAGGTTTTTGTTCAAAATGGGCTGAAGAAAACAAACCTCTTCCATTTTTTTCATAGGTACCAGAAGTTAGGAGAATTGAAGCCATCTTTGAACCCCATTTTTTCAGTTTTTAATTTTTTCTGTTACAGTCTTGATTTTGCGGGAGCTGTTTCAGCGAGTTGGAGGCGAATTTGGTAAAACCAAAAGAGGTTTTTGTCCAGAACATTCTCATATATAATAAACTCCTTTAGTTTGTGCCCAGGTGTCAGCATTGGAGAGAAACATATGTCTGAGTGGACCCATTTTTTGTAGAAATTTGGCCCGTCTTTCATGGCAGACAGTTCAATATTTTTAGGGATTTTTATTCCTATTTTTGGTTGAGGTGGTTGGTTGAATTCGACCTCCTGATCCTAGGGAGAGTCCTTTCCATATATTGTAATAAGAAAAATGCACAAAGATGAATGATTGAGCTCTGGTTTCATGCCCCACAGGGGATACTATGTAATTCTCCAGAAATAAAAGTTGTAGCTATAGGATTCTTGTGTTAGACTCACTGGTGATGTTTTTCCTCTCTGGGTAAGTTTCTTCTTACTATGTAAATCCATTTGATGTTTTTCTTGATCCAATCATGAAAAGAAATATTAAGAACAAAACTTGTTTTTTGCACTCTGTTTTTGGTCTTTTAATGATCTGCATGTTTTCGTTTGAAGTTAAGCATAGGAATTATTAGCTTCTCCTATGCTTGATGTATTTTCCCTTCTTTTCCTCTCCTCCACTTTTCTTTAATTCAATTTGATCCAACAGTCTTTCTATCCTACCCTGTGGAGACAATCTTTTACATCTAAGATAGATCCATTTTCAGAAAGGTAGACCCCATGGCTCATTGAAAATTTGAGTTTTCAATCTCCCAAACATACCAAATCTATAAACAAACCCATGTTCTACATAATTAGCCTAATATCTTATTTCGAACAAATCTAAATTAGACAGAGAGATCCCTCTCTGAGTCTTGGAGGGCTAGATCCAAGACTCGAAGTGATTTTGATGTTGCCTCTGTGACTGCCTTCACAACCTTGGGCAAATTATAGAGTGATAACACAATTCTCAACTGCTTCATTGATTGCTATGCATTTTCCCAAAATAGCCAACTCCAACACTTTATTATTATTTTAATATAAAGATCAAATTGCTTAGTCCTTAATTGAACCTTTATTATTTTAATATTATTTTTGTGTTATTATTTTGACACTTTACTCGTGTATAATAATTCCATTATGAGTTATCCAAAAGTTTGTTAATGACTTCGTAAACATTTCTCGTCCAATTCGTGCTTTGTGCAACTTCATCAAGTTTTTTTTCTAACATTGAAATGTAAACTTGAGTTGTTATTAAATCTATATAGAGTACCACTAGTTGACACAGGTGCAAGTCTTTTAATGGTTGTGAGCGCTCTAAAATAATTATGATTTGTTGTAGAATTGAGCTTTAGTACAAAAGGCTTATAACACAACTCTTAGTCTTCAGTATGCACATCAAACCTCTCTTGGGAATAGACCAAGTATAATTGGAAATTATAAAAGTTAACATTTATTATATTTAGACATATTAATGTTAGATAGAAATGTTATTTCTTAAAGTTAGTTTATATTATTTTAAAAAACAAGAGAATTAGTGCTCCTCCACTTAAACGCACTGCTCACACACATAGTTTATAATATTTAATTTTACCCCCACACACATCACTCAATATTTTTTTGTAATTGTAGTTTTATCAAAGAAATACTTGTAGTTATAACCAAGATGTGCTTATTATTTGTTTTAATGAGTCCTCAATCATTCTCTTTGTTGGACTCATTCCACCGATTTTCCAGAAAAAACTAAAATGATACCTCCTAACCTTTAGAGAGCACGCTGAAATACATATATCCTATTGTGAGGTGGCACTTATAGACTCTTTACCTCTTTTTACCATTCTTTCCTCCCTTTTCCTTCGAGGAAAATAAATAATGTTAAGAAAAATTATTCATTAAAAAAAACAAATGAAACAACACATCCTCTCCTTCTGCTTCTTTTATAACAAAAGTTAATAATTTTAAAACTCTCATACATGAAAAAATGTGAATAATAAGTAGTGCAAATCTTTTCACTCAAGGGAAAGTTATTTGGTTCGCTATCTACCCTACCCTCATTTCAATGGAGGATATTTATTAAGCATACATACACTTTTCCTAAATTAAAAACATCAATGTCATAACATATTTATATAATTTCTTTATTAACAACATTTAAATTATTATATGTATAATAATTCTTCCTTATCCAACTATTTCTTAAACCTTTAAAAGTAAAGGTACACTATATTTATATTTATCTATCCATGTCTATGTCTATGTATATGTGTATGTTTTTATCTATTTATATATATATTTTATTTCTCCATAGAAATGTTTTCGGAGAAACTCTTTAGACACTATCCCACATTTCATGAATGGTGTCCTCAATAAATGTTTGAGAGTAACAACATATATGTCTAGCATTGAGGATGCAAGTGGATTAGACCCTATGATCTCTTAATAGAATATGGCATTGATATGGTAAGCCAAACCTCTTGATATAACCCTATTGGTTGTAATAGAAGTATTGTGTGTGTGCACGTGTGTGTGTGCATTACTACATTGTGTGTGTGTGTGTACTATTACATTGTGTGTGTGCGCACACACACACACACACACACACACACACTCACAAATGAAAACCTCACATGATCTTACCTTTTCCTTTGAATATCAGATTGGAGGGTGACTCAACTACTAGACACAATAGCATTTGTGTAACAACCCTTAATTATTAATTATAATTAATTTAATAATATAATCCTAAAAGATTAGCTAAACTATATTTATTTCTTAAAATAACATTAACTAATTATTTATTATTAATTAGTTATTCTTGATTATGATTAATTTAAGTATTAATTAACTCATTAAATAATAAGGTAAACAAATAAAAGGTGGATAATAAAATATATTATTAAATTAAGTTACGTTCCCGAAAATGGAAACATATTAACTACAAGGGATAAGATATTAAATAAAGGGGGATAAGGGGAATTAACGGGAAGGGATAAGGAGGTAATAAATGAGTTAGGTAGGGAGTAAATGAGGGGAGGAGTCGATGAAGGAGGGATAAGGAAGGGAAGGAGTTGGACGGGAGGATCATTCTACGAAGGCTGGGGAATGAATTTTGAGAGCTCTGGATTGGCAGGGAGAGTGAAATTTTGTGAGTGGGATTGATACAGTGCACCGGAGTTACTGGGGGTTTTGGGCACGGAGGGCCAGGATATCCATTGATATCCTGGGGCTAGGGAGCTACCTAGTTGGCAGGGAGGACGGTTTTGGGTAGTGTTTTGCAGAAGCAGGAAGGAAGCAAGCTGCGGACG
>JASDQU011443293.1:9436-22003 GCA_032191745.1 Picea mariana | reverse complement strand
ACTTTTATACCCCCCCACACTTTAAATAATTTTATTTCCCTTTTTTTTTATATAATTTAAAAACCATGGGTTTCAATTAATTTATCTCCCTCATTACTTTACCCCCCCTTAATTTAAGAAGACTTTAACTAACACTTAGGAGGGTTTTAGTTTACGCCCTTATGTTTATTTATTTTTTTGTAGGATCTTTTCTTAGGGCTCATCAAAGTTTTATCTTAGAGATGTTTTAAATTTAGGTTTAGATTTGAATTGGGCGACAATTAATTAGGGGAGTCATTTTGAGAATTTCTTCAGGCGTTAAGGTCTTTAGGGTCATCTAGGTTTGTCTCATCAACACCCTCACTGCGATGTGCCCTTTAGGATGCACTACGTGCTCCAAGGGTGCCACTCGCCTTGTTTCTTTTTGTTGCGCGACGTGCCCTTCAGGATGCACCACGTGCTCCAAGGGTGTCACTCGCCTCGTTTGCTTCTATTGCGCGACGTGCCCTTCAGGATGCACCGCGTGCTCCAAGGGTGCCACTCGCCGACTTGATTGATTGGTAGACATCTATAACCCCTGGATTCAACACTCCACCAGGTAAACTTGTGGGAGACTNTTAGAATCATCGTGAGCGACTGTCGCAGTCTGCCCTCACGGCATCGTGGATCCTCTCGAACTAGGTAATCGTTAACCTACAATTCGAGCCACGACGAGAGTGCTAGTAGGCTATGGCAGGGCTGTTGTCCACACCTCTCCCTCAACCTCTCTGGAAATCATGTGTGGCCCCTTTACTCCATATGTGAGTCTGGTAGACAAGCTATCGTCAGCCTGCATCATCAACCATCATGTTAGATCATGTCAAAAACATATCATCAAATCAATAACTATCATGGTAAATAAATCAACTTAAGTAGCACACTCCCTGACTCAATCCGGAGTCCAAGGGTTCCGTCGATGCCTCTGCATCATCCAGGTCAAAAACCCTGCACACTCAATAAAACTGAGTCAATAACACTTGTTTATATCAAAGAATTAAAACTTCATGTCATCTATCATGACACATCATCATCAAGGATAAATGTTTTATCATCATAAAAATCCAGATCACTTGCGAGCAAGTGTCCTCAAAGAATAAGTTTTGTAAGTGCGCCAGAGCGGGATGTTACATCCAAAGATAAGCATTCTATTGGCCCTAAAATTTTATGGATGCCAATCATCCTATTGTGGCTTGTCATTATTTATTAAGTTGATTGCCATCAAAATTTTAAATTACTTAATTAATTGTGGTTTTAGTGAACATTGGGGGCATAATTTAAAGAATTCCAAAAACAATGATAAATGTATATAAAGTAACAAATATTTTAGTTAAAAACCATATTATTACAAAAACCAAATTTAAATAACATCATGATAAATGTAATTCAATTTACTTAAAATTATAAAGGATGTAATTTAGTAGAAAATTATAAATTATTTTATGAAATACTAATATATAAAATTAATGAAAAAAAAAACTTCATCTTTGTTTTGATGACTCAAATTTCAAGTCTCACAAACTTATAATTAAACAATATACATAGATTACATCTAATTATATTTCAAAATCTTCACATTAATGTCATTGTAAGCTTAGTTATTAACTTTTAAACTCGTATCACATTAATATGTTCTTTAAAAACATGTTAGAAATTTATATTTTTAATTGTAAACCACATTTTTATATAATCTTACTTTAAAATATACAAAATACATGAACATAAAATCAGTGTTTGAATCATCATGTTAACATATCATCAAAATGGTTTTACTATTAAACATGCATATCAACCATATTATTACTTCTAATATCAACATAGATTATTACGATAAATAAGAAACTATGTAAATCAAAATATTATCATTCAATATCTCAACATGTTGCCAACTATAAAATTATTTCATTGAATATATATATATATATATATATTTAAAAAAAATAATTAAATTACTCATGCATGGTTTCAAATATTCATAACTCAAATGCTCAAGCAAGGAGATACAATGAAAATCTTAAAATTTCCCTAAGAGATTTAAGGATGAACGTCATATTACTAACAAAAGTGTTTTATACAATTCCTTGAGTGTGTCCAAGGGTAAGGGGATTCATAATAAATGGATAAATGTCACCTTCTATACACATCATAATTCTAACACCATTGTGACAACAAAACTATGTTTTGGAAAGATTTTTTTTAAGTCTCAATGATTTAATAACATGTTGGTAAAGGGTCAAACTTCTAACATCTTCAAGCCTTTTTGAAAAACAAAACAATTTCTCATATGTGTATCTTGGAAATTACTAGTAATATTAAATTCTTAAATACTTCAAACTTGACATATTTATCCTACAAGGAAAATAATTTTCTATCATTTTAGTTAAATGTTAGCATTTCCATTAATTGTTCCAATATGTCTGAGAGTGGTTTTAACATCATAAAACTTTATATGGAGAAAGTAGAATTTCATATCCCATTAAAATTTCAACTGGTTTGACATTTTTCAGGATTTAACAATTGGGAATACTTAGTTTTAAGTGTAAAAACCTTTGTGAATCTTACCAATTATATAAGATGACAACTATAAAATGTTTGGTAAATTTTTTCTAAAACCATCTTGTTATCACTTTATCATAAAAAAAAATCTTAAAAAATTATATTAAACATACAATGACATATAAATATATTCAATTAACAATATAAAATTCTATTTCAATCAATCATTCCATGTAATCAAAGACAATTTAAAAAAAAAACACATTAAGTGTTGGTTGTGGAGCCTGATTATCTCTCATGATTCAGAGGTCTTTTGTTTCCAGCCATGTTTATACCCCATGAATTATTTACACCCCATCAGTATGTACACTCTTCCACATAGGGGAGTGCAAAGGGGGCTTACCCCCTCTGCGGGGTTCAGGGAGGCTATCTTGTTGGCTGGAGGGTACGAGGGAAAGAGGTCCCCCAAAGGAAAAATTGCCTTGTAAAAGTATATTGTAATTTCATTATAAATCTAGACTATTCATTATAAGGTTTTACATCTAACGATAGAAATTATGTTAAGGTTTTTTTCCCTAGAAGGCAACCCTCTGTTATGAGGGAAATGTATTGCGGCTATGCATTATGGTGAATATTGCATTTTGAGATAGGATACTATGAGAGAAAGAAGAGGAAGTTACAAAGGGTTTCTTGTAGGTTGTATCCCTTCATTTGTTGGATAATAATAAAGGAAGGAACTCACAATTTCTCTGGTGGATGTAGCCCACACTGGGTGAACCACATAAATCTATGTCTCTATTGTATTGTGTATCTTCTGTATTTCATTTCCACATTTGTTTTATTTTATTGCTCCATGGTCCTGTTTTTCTAACATTAAGCATAAAAACGATTGTTAACCAACTAAAATTGTTCAAATATTTGTTATAATTAACTTTCCATTTCTCTATCATAAGTTGAATTAAAAACAATATCATTAATGAAATAAAGGTAACAAAAAGATACAACAATGTTATACATGATAAAATAAACATGTATATATCACTCTTCATTGTCATCACACTAATTATATTCCTCGCTTGGAATGGTAACATTGTTTTTCTAAAAGTTATTTTTTGATCTAGGGTCATGTCTTAATACGAACCACCAATCCCTATCCAACACATTTGGGTAAAGAATATCTCGGTTGCAGTGTTTTTGGAAAAAATAAGGCTCCTTAGCTTCACCCCACATGATTCTAGAGTTGATACATATCAACCCACTATCGTAATATTCCTTTATATTATTCCGATCAAAGGTGTCCCACCACTTGCACCTAAAAATAACACTTTCAAGAAAAGACAAGTTCAATTGAATGATCTCTTATATCTTTCCAACATCACCTAACTTCCTCCATATCAGGTTTTGATCGTGGTGGTTAGCATCACTATATTGGTCGAAATAAACTTCCACTCCATATTCTTATGTCATGTTTCCATCATTGACATCCTTTATGAGAAAATGATGTCCATATGCCGACATGGATGGGAACAAATGTGCCAATAAAAAATTGAAAAAATCACAGTGTCATGTGTCTAATAACCCAACCAATAAAATATAAAATATATATTTTACAATTCAAAGGTGCATTATGAAGTTAAAAATGTACACAAAGAGATTATTACTGAGTTGTTTCACCCAATCACTATGTTTAGTGCATCATCTTCAGCACACAGGTAACGACCGAATGAACCATATTTCTCTCTGATCTAGTCAACAACCCAACTATTGGGGCATATTATTGGCATATTTTATTTTAAATGATCAGGATAAGGAATTCTTCTACCATTCAACCATCTGAATTATTTCCTGTCATTTTCCCATTTCCTCCTCTTATGTTTGTACAATGTGACCCACAATTGTGTTTACTGTGAATTGTAAAGAATGGATTTATTGATGGAATCAATTTCTGAATTATCTAATGTATATATTCATGAAATCAAACTGACATATAGTACATATGAGATCAAAATATTCATTATGAGGTTTAGTGTGAATAGTTACTATGTAGAAATTTGACAAATGATAAGTCACTTATGCTTTATCAAGCACATTTTTTCATTCATTTGGAGAAGCTCCCATTCTCTTTTGTCTTCATCACATTTGTCATCCCAAACCAATGTACCTGGTGTGTTTTCCATATTATTCATGTACTCAATGAAATAATAGAAACACTCATATGATATGTACCCATTTTCCATAGACCCCTTTGATTTTTCCCTTTGTCGAACGAATCCTTTCAATTTCTTCATGTACCTCTCTAAGAAGAACATCCAATGATGATTGACCACTCTGAATAATTCAACCTCATCTACTAGGTGAATTATAATATGAACCTGGAAGTCCATGAAACTCATCGGTAGTTCCTTATAAAGCATACAAACAATCTAACTATCTCTTTACACCACTGTGGAATGCTAGCCATATGAATATCCTTTGACGTGATCGAATGTATAAATGCAGATAATTTAGATATGGAACATCATAGGTCCTTGGGGAAGTCATGATTCACACACCCACACATGAACATAGGATAATAACACTACAAATTAAACATATACACAATTAATTTTGTTTTATCGCATGGCATAAAAACTAAAACAAATAATAAAATCATGTTTTTGACATACATGCTCTTAGAAGGTTCAAATGGTCATGTGATTTCAGCCTTGAAAAATGGTCGTCCCTAATGAATTTGCATCAAAGTGAAGACCCATATATAGAAGGATCCTTCACATCTAATATAACTTCCTTTTCCAAAGAAATATCATATTTCTTCAAAATCCATGGGACGTCATCTTCTTTGAAAGAACAAGAGGGATTACCATCATCTCCTCTAGTTTTTTGTCTTGGCCAATGTTTTTTTTTAAGTTTTGAAGAAACAATATCTCTCCTAACAACCAATGTGTAACATTATTTGATGATATGTTCATCCATAAAGAAGATGAAAATTTCTAAATATATGCATGGGATCTAGTAAGTGAGAAATATTAAGATGCTCCAAATATCAGAGCTCATAAAAGATAGATTTCCTTTTCATTCCAATGGGAAATTTCTCAACATAGGTGTTGAATAATTAAGGATCATCCAACATAGGATCCCCATTTGAATCGATCATTTTTGTGATATCCTTCTCCTTCTCTCTCTCATATAGTCTAACCCATTCCTCTAGTGTCATTATTGCAGGCCCTTGGGTTCTCTCTGGTTTACCATTGAAAGAGGATGCTTCTCTTCTGTAAGGGTGTTGTTTTGGGGGGAATACCCTGGAGCATTCGTACACTAAATTTCGTAGGTGGTTTGACCACCTAGCCTTCAGAGAAGGTTCACAAAAATTACATCTGTGATAGCCTTTTGTTACAATAGCTACATAATTATTAATGTATATCGATGACGTTAGCATTGAAGATTAGAACAATTGAAATGAATTAAATATGTCAAAAAATACTGTCACATGTATATAAAAAATATATCAACATGTAATTTACCAGAGAAAACTCATGAGCCTGGATAATCATGTGTGGTGTAATCACATATTCCATACAACATAAAACTCCTCTTTGTTGTAATGGGTCTTGATACATAATATACATGTATCCCTTCCCATAATTCCTTCAATTAATCTACCAATGGTTGTAGGTAGACATCCATATTATTCAGTTGTCTTTTACCAGTGACTATAAGAGCCAACATAAGATGTTCATTATTCATGTACAAACATGGGGAAATATCGTTATTGATCACTACTATAGGCCAAACAAAATAGTTGGTGTTTTGGAGGGAATATGGGTTGATGTCATCCATGGATATGTTGAGTCATAGACTTTGTACTTCATCCTCAATTTTTCTAGGCCATGTATCATCTATATGCTTCATGGCTATTGAATCTGTTGAGATTCTCATAGCTCCCAACTCACTTCTATGTGAAGCCTGCCATCCCTGCAACATAGATAATTATTTGCAACGAAAGAGGCTTTGAATCCTTGGGATTATAGGCATGTGCCTAAATATATTATGAGGACCATGTGATTTACCTTTTTTATTTGATTTATGGTACCTCTCATGCCTACATTTTGGACATATCTCTTTGTCTGCATATTATCCTCTATATAAAATACAATCATTTAGACATGCATGCTATGATATGTACTCAACACCCAACATTTTCAACATATGCCTTGCCTCTTCGCAGCTACCAAACAAGACATTATAACTTGGAAGAAGCTTGCATTTGAATAACTTGAAATTAGTGAGAAGTATAAATGTACAATGTCATTGAACGTTCATAAAATTGATCATTTTTAATGTTGATTATGTAACAAGATTTCTCAAAATATACGGGACTTGATGGGAAGTTACCTCAATATTGCTGAGAAACATGCATTTGAAATTCTAAACTTTTCTTTCAAGTTGTATAGTAAAATTGTTTTCCCCAACTAGGTAGACTTTGATCGACTAGGTCCAAAGAGAGGGGTAGTGGAATCAGATTTTGGGATTTCAAAAAATGTAGCAGTGATATGAAATCATCCCCTATATCATTTTTTTGGAATGCATATAACAACATTGTCTACATGGAATTTTTATCCCGTAATTAATCATCCATAATAACCTCTATTTGATTGACTCCATTTCCAACTTATGAATAACTACTATTGTTGTATTCATTCCTAATTACTGAATTTGCATGTGATGGGAATTTAATAGTTTGTTTATTCAACCATTCTTTGTATGCTTCCTCTCTGAGTTGTGCTCATATTTCATCCTTATCTCGATTCGACATTGTAGTGGGGTGCAATGAAAGATGATAGGTAGGTCGCTCATCATCAGAATCCTAATTTCAAAAATATTGAACATTAGTAAATCGATGATATTAGTAAGTACAATTCAATTGGTTTGTTCAAATTACATTATACCAAACAATTATTACTATCATTGACCCTGGATTGGGGCTGGAAGATGGAATGTTACAATTGGAAGGGTAAAGCAACTATCCATT
This sequence comes from Picea mariana, assembly GCA_032191745.1. Taxonomy (NCBI): domain Eukaryota; kingdom Viridiplantae; phylum Streptophyta; class Pinopsida; order Pinales; family Pinaceae; genus Picea; species Picea mariana. Next base: position 14,463 of record JASDQU011443293.1, on the reverse strand, counting down.
TCCATCTACCAACTACTTGCGGTATGTTGGTCTTGATAAGATCTTCCGACATTTTTGAACTTGTGGAATATTTTTTGCATCTGAACTCAATTCTAAATCAGGATCCTCCAAATTTGGATACATTTTTATTCAGACTCACATGGATAAAAAAAATCAACTAGATAATCAAAATATAAATAAAATCTAAGCTTACAGGAGATGGAAAGGGACAAGTCTATGATGGACTTTGAACAGTATGGAACAAGATGGAATTTGAAGAAGTGGGAATTTAATATTATAATTTTTTCTCCTAGCATTTGAGTAAAATCAACCATAATTTTTTCAGAATAAGGCGACTTTCAGTAGGAAATGTATATTATGAAGTATTACAAGTCATGTGAATGCATTCTAAACGATAATTTAAGATGAATATACTATTTATGTGAAAATAAAAATTTAGATATCTTTTAAAGCATAACAATGTTCTTATTTAAACAAAATGCATCGATGCATCTATAACAATATAAAGCACCAGGGATTTTAATTACTAGCCACACCGGTTCTCAAGATTTCAAATAAATAAAAAGAATTATATGATATTGTTGCTCAAATATTTAGTGCACTAGTGCTTTTTATAAACAAATTCAATGGTGCATTATATTGACCAATTTGGTCAATATAAGGGTCTCATACACCAACTTGGTGAATGGTTTGGTCATGACCTTAAACATTGATCATTATTATTACTAAGCATACCGGTGTTTCGAAAAACTTTAAAAAAAGTGCGACTTTATTTTTTTACAATTGAAAAATGAGTGGGAATTTATCTTTCAAAAACATAATTTCACAAAGTCCTTTAAATAGTAAGAATATATTGACTATTTCATAATTTTTCCAAAATTTACTAGGGAGATATTTTCAAGAGAGACATATCGGGGAACATTGTGGAGAAGTATAATAATTTTGAGCAACAAAATTACTCAGAAGATCAGAATATGAAGGGTATGTTGATTCACTCAAAACCCTTTTCGTAAAGTTCTTTAAATAGTATTAAGTTATTCACTATTTCATTATTTTGTCAAAATTTACAGGGGATAGATTTGCAAGAGATACATTCAGAGGAGCATCATGGAGCAACAAAATACTTTGGAATAACATAATTGTTTAGAAGATTAGAATTTGAAGGGTATGTTGATTCACTCAAAAATCTTTTCGAGAAACAAAATTATTCAAAAGTTCATAGTTTGAAAGCTTTTTTTATTCAATCAAAACCTTGCATAGTAAAAATTTTAAATTTCATTGTTGATTTTAATAATATTTTCTTTTACAATTTGTATCCCTATTTAGATTTAATTAAAATTCAGAAAAAAGAAAAATCATACTTACCTTAAACCCTTTCTTCTTCTTTCTTATGTGACTGCAAAATTTCACCTTAGGGTTTAAATCCCTCTATCACTTCACAATTAGGGCTTTTCATTTTAGAAATTTTAGATTTAATGGGTTTGTGTTTATATATATAAAGTGTTTGGCATGTGATGTAAGGGGACCACTTATTGCACCGGATCCAAACCTTCTCACCCGTGTCATGTTTTTTTTTTAACGGTTTATGGTTATCGGTGTGCCGATTTCACTATAACGCATTGGTACACTTATTGATAAAGTTCACCGTAAATGTTGTAACATATTCTTTAAAAAAAAATTGTTCATCGGTGTATAATTTGTTCCAATTTTTTTCTTTGTTCATGGCATTTTTTTTATATTATTTTCTACTCTAGGCATAGTGTTGTTATTGATACATATCATGCAACTGTAATTTAAATTAATTTTTATTTTTATTTTTCATGTCGATGTGTTTCCTATATCAAATGCACTAGTGCTTTCATATTATTAAAGCAAATGAGACACCAGATTTGTTTTTTTAGCTAAAAATTATGTGATTTATTTATAAAATATATTTAATAGATTTTGTATTGAATAGTACAGGTTGTATATTGATAAAAAATGTTTTAAATAGTTCAAGTAACAAAAATTATAATCGGCACAATGATAGTACATCAAAAAAACAAAAAAACAAGTGATTTGTAAATTCTATACAAAATTAATATGTTTGAACTATATGTAATTTTAACTCATGATGATGATGATGATGATGATTAAATTCCACTAAGACCGAATTTGTCTATCGGACCTTAAGAGGGTAAGTGATTACTTGTTATTCTTTCAAATTTTGTTTCTATGCTCGAAAAGCATTAAGAGAATATTTCCAACATCACCATACTTTTGTTGAGTTAAGAGGTTAGGAAGGTTGGTAGTGTGATAGATATTTTTAAAATGAGATATAATATGGGTATAGGCTAGACAATCTAAGAGAAAATGTTTTTCATATTCAAACTTATTAGTGTCAAACAAGTGACACACTCTTTCATCCCATGGCGTTCTAGGAATCGACCAAGCCCAATTTCACTATGGAGCTCATGAGAATATGTTCTTATCTTAGCAATGTTTATTTTTTTCTTTACAGTTGGAAAAATAGATAGATAATTTTGATATTCTAGATTAGGGTTGATTACATCCTTATAATACCTTAATTTTATTTTTTCCTCTAACTTTTTATCACACCACATTTTTTCCTTAAATTTTTCTTTCACGGTTTTTTTAATAGTATCTTTGTTCTGCAAAATGTTGCTTCCATGATTCTCCAATAGTTTATCCAAGACCTAGCATCTTTATGCCATCTTCGCTTGAGTCGATGGTGGTTATGACTCAATTTTGAAGAAATTTTAGGAAGCCTCTTATCTTCCATGTTGTTTTTAACTTGTTCTTATACAGTAGGCGTTCGATTACTGAGAGAGGGGGTGAATCAATATTCGAGAAATTTAATCTTTTTTCACCACAAAATGAAAGTGTTATATCAATGTAGCATTATCATCCAATAGTTGTAGAGTAAATAAACATTGAAAAAATGAGAAATAATACACATACACAATACACCATTTTTTTACATGGAAACCCAAAGTGAGAGAAAACCATGGAATGATTTTTCTTATATGTCATTAAGAATAACATTCATTGGAAGCACCAACTTAATTTGTTTTCTAGCTACAACTGGAAGAAGGCTCCAATCCCCTAGTTTCTCAGGCTACAACCTGAGGGAAGCTCCAACTCCCCAATTCTCTGGCTACAACCAGAAGGAAACTTCAACCCCCTATGTTCTCCAGATACAACTAGAAGGTGGATACAATCACTTGTGCTTGCCTCATCCAACCACCCTAAAATATAAGTGTCAAATGTAGAAACTGAATATGTCACTAAGAAACCTATCACTGTATACTCATCATCCAATATGATCTGATCACATATACCTCAAACACTATACCACAAGTCTATACCTCAAACCATGTGCAAGAACCTTACTGTTATACAACCTCTATCTATACCAATAACTTCAACAACATACTTCAACCAAAAGACCTCAAACATGAACTAATACTAAGCTTCAGTAGATCTACCTCAGATCAACCCTACAACAAGCCATAAGCTCCCATGAGGGCATCCAACATATTTACAAGGAAAACCCTCAACTTGACTCACAAATTCAACACTACATATATGAAACGCATATCCTTTTTCTTCTTCTTGTAATGTTCTATTAACACGATTTTGTTGCCACGATTTTTTTTCCGCACTTTTTTCTACTGCGGTTTTTCTTCCACACATTTCCTACCGCATGTTTCCTACTGCGATTTTTCTACCAAACTTTTTCTTTCATAGTTTTCCTGCCACACATTTTCTTCCGCAGTTTTCCTGCTGCCCTTTTTCTACTGCACTTTTTCTCTATCAATAATAACTGCCCAAATAACCTTTCACAAAAATAGATATGCAATGGTATTCAAGTTTTTTTTGAATGAGATACCCTTTCCTCTTATTAATACTTTTATTTAGTTTCCTCAAGGGGTTACCTTCTAACCATCTTAACCCACTCTCCTTATTTTAGGGTTAACTCACTTATAATCACTTGTCCACTTAACTTAACCACTTTCCATAATTAGTAAGTTTTCCATTAACTTTATTATTTAAATAATTTCTTTTTCATCCTCTTTGACTTATAATACACTCATCACTTCATGTTTTTAACATCCCTCTCTTATGCACACTGAGCGAACTTATTCTTCAGGACACTTGCGTGCAAGTGATCCAGGTCATTATATTATTGGTTGTTTTGATTATGAGATATTGTGGATTTGATAATATGCTATTTTGTTGTATTTACATAGACATGTGTTATTTATTGGGTTCTAATGAGTGTGCAAAACTATGGATGTCAAGGATTCCAAGGCATTGATGAAACCCCTTGGACTCTAGATTGAGTTCGGGAGTGGATTGTTAGGGTTTGAATGTTGATGATGTGACATATGTACATATGATCATATCTTATGATGTTGATTGCTATTGCTGACATTATTTGTTGATGGATGCAGGATAATGATAGCTTTCTGACTAGACTCTCATTTGGATTAAAGGGGCCATGCACAAAAACTAGAGACATTGAGGGAGAGGTGTAGTAGCATCCCTGCCATAGCCTACTATCTCTCTCATCGTGGATAGAACTATAGGTTAATGATTACCTAGCTCGAGAAGACCCACGATGTCATGAGGGTATACTATGACAGTCACTCACGATGATTCTAAATGGAACACAATAAGTTAGGGTCCTTATTCCTTAGAGGCCCTTAGTCTGCCACAAGTTCACCTGACAAAGTATTGACTCCAGGGGTTTAACGTCTACCAAATTCAGTCAAGAGGCGAGTGGCACCCTTGGAGAATGTAGTGCATCTTTAAGGGCATGTCTCACAAAGAAAATGAAAAGAGGTGAGTAGCACCCTTGGAGCATGTGGTGAGTCCTGAAGGGCACATTGCGATTTTCACTAGTAAGTTAATAAACCTAGTGCCTAGAAAACTATGCCTCCTTAGGACCTAGTCGGCCTTAAAATGAATGATGTGATAAGTAAAGTTTAATAACTATTTTTTTCCTTAAAAAATATCGCCAA
>JASDQU011443292.1:20813-44139 GCA_032191745.1 Picea mariana | reverse complement strand
GAGACGCTATTTTATCTCTGGTTCTTGTGTGGCCCCTTTGCGGCTCGGGGGGCTAAGGGGGAAGAAGAGTACCCCTAGCGTTTGGCTGGGAGGTACCGGTGAGCTTTCTTTGGTCGGCAAGCAGAAGCGGCACGGAGCGAGGGAAGCGACACAACACGAGGGACGTCTCCGAAGCGGGCGTGTGGCTAAGGTACGATTTTAATTGGTAAAGTAGAAGGTGCTTATTATTCGGCAATTTATTGTTATTGGTGAGAATATGATGAGATTGTTTGGCACTATATATTGCAATTCCGTTCAGCAATGAGATTGTAGAGTTTGTTTATATTTTGATCTTGCGTCACTTTAAGTTATGATGTCATGTGTTTTTGCATTGGTATGAATTATGTGACGTGGTTAATTCCTTATTTCTTCATGGAACCAAACTAAAAGAAAAGTAAAAATTTCCTATTGTGCTTCGCTGTTTAGAGACGTAACGAAGGGGTCGTTACATCCCTGACAAGTTATCCATACATGCCCTTTAACCATGCTCTTTATCCTCTACACAGATTGTTGTGCCTACGATACAAGTTCTTAGTTTTCCATGGCAAACTACCTAGACATGCTTCTAGACATGAAAATATAATCTTGCAGAATCTTTGTTGCACATATCATATATCAAGCACAACACAAATTGTATCATGCGCACACCAGTCTATGAAGAGGAGAAATAACATCTCATGTCATATCCGCACATCTGACCATACATGGTTGATAAATGTAGCTTTCATATATATTCTTTATTCCAAAAAAAACAATGAATATTGTAACTTCACATGTAATCCTTGAACAATCTTGCATGCAACTATTTTCTTTCATGGCAGGACTCAAGCACCAGGAAAATCTCACAGAATAAAAAATATCGGCCTCGACAAACATGGAAAATAACACAAATCCATATGAACTAGCGGGTGCAGGGGATGAACACTGTAAAGCGCCCCCAAAAAACAATAATAATCCAAAAAAAAAGAAAAAACAAAAGCTCCAACCACCGTCGCTGCACCCCAACCCTGCAAGGCCGAATCAAACAAAAGAAACCAACACGGACCAAACCAACGAGAAAGCACGAAGAGGTTGAACTGTACCCCTAGGGCCCCAAAGCACAAACCCCAACCAAACAAACAGAACCAACAACCTAAGAACCAACAAGAACCACCAAGCCAGTGAACAACATATGTATCTCCAATGATCACGAAACTACAGCCCAAGCAGAAAAGGAATACAAACATTCTTACCTGAAAACTGCAAACACTTAACAACAAACAAGGAATACAAAATGAAACTATGGCATTGAAACTTAATCCAAAATGATGAAATGCAGAAACACAAATTGAATCGCGAGCGAAACAACAAGAAGCAGCAACCGAGAAACCAACGAAGAAGAACCACTCACCGAACTAGTAAAAAATGTATGTATCTTCAACGATTACGAGGATGAAACATACAATGGAAACGACTGACACACCAGTGAAAAAGAAGCACTCACTGAACTAGTAAACAATGTATGTAGCCTCAATGGTAGAACAAGGATGAAACATACAATGGCTATTGAAGACTGTGGAAATTCACTGCAACTGTTTAGAAAATTTCAAGGAAAAATGTACTCCGAGAACCATATTTACATAAACATTTAAGACTCTCAAGCTTTCTAAGGACCTCGTGGTATGCAAACATTTAAGTTGTCAGGGGTTTTGGAGGACGTCGTGTCATGTAAACATTTACGCTGTCAAGCATATTGAAGCGTCTCAGAATAAGTGTCAATACATTTCAAGAAATATACATCCGCCAAAGACGCTATAAACTTTGGAATTATTAATCACTACAAAGCTTGGATATCAAAACATTTCAATTTTCTAGTACATATCAAAACTTATTGATATGTTCGGGTAGTAGAAAATGCTAATAAAAACATTCGAACTAATGCTAGCATTAATCAACCTTCAAGTAATATACAAGAAAAATATATGATTAAAACATACTATCTACGAGAAAAAGTTTGGATATGTTGCCATATAGTACATTGGAAATAGTGAATTCGACAATAAGACCTCCAATCTCTTATCCAATCAGATCAGTACATATATGTTACATTTTATTATATAAAAATATATGCTTTTAATTCCATAGTTCCAACAATAGGTATTGTGCAAATATTTCTAGTCAAAGAACAAACTAATACATGTAGTCAACGCATTATTGATCGCTATAGTCCCTTTATGCCTATGGCAGGGACTAATAAATAATAAACATTGATTTCAATATAGGTCTATTAAACTTTGAACAATGCAACAAGATTTCACTATATTTATACAAATGATATAAGAAAAGATATAGATATATAAGAAAAATGTTTTTGTTATCATTTTTTTATAAATCAAGATAAAGCATAATATATGAGATTTAGAAATAGGATATTTAGTTAAAATTGTTAAAGAAGGCAGATGTATTTTAAAATTTAATATTAAAAATATTGTGACTTGAGTTTCATCTATAAGTTTCCATATATGTGGATCCAATATAAAATACTATACAAAACTAAAAATATAATAATAACAACATTTAAGGTATGTTAAATAATTATCATTCACAAATATATGTACATAAAAGTAACATTAAAAAAACTAACATATCAATTATTAGAAGAAGAGGAATAAGAAACAATTATGTTTGGCAGCACTTGGACCAATAGGAAGGACGTCAACCTTCCTTAGAAAACTAACAAAAGAGGATCTGTAGTCTGCAGAAAGCAAGGATGTAAAGAGAATTAGTTTTATGCTAGGTTGTTGATCTATGAATCACTTAATTGTAATTGTAATAAAGCAGAATTCACGAGTCTACATAAGCAAGGCGATGTGTAAAATAATTATGAGTAAGATTGTGTCAATAATTACTGCAGGAAATTTCTCTTTCCAGTATGAATGCGCACAAAATCGCAGAAAAATAAAAGCGGTAATTATTGTTGTAATGAGTCTCCCTGAATTACTAAAGGGGACATATTTATTTAATTCAATTGATGAAACGTTTTTTGAATCTTTTGTTTCTTCTGTGTGTAATCATTTTCTATGTGTGATTGTTTTAGATCATTGCACACCAAAGAAAATCGTGTGCACCTCTCTTCTTCTAGTGTTTATATTGTTGCATGGTATTTTGTGAAGTCTATGCACCTTGGTTCACTCAATGCGCCCCTCCTCCATTTATCTTTGTTTCTAACTTGTTGTTGGGACGTCTTGGAGATTTCTACAACTAGATAAAGGAATGAAAACCTCTCCCTCCTTGTAGAAGTGCTGGTATTTAGTGTGCCCTCCTTCAAAATTGATTCTCCCTCCATTAATGTGATTCTCCATTACTGAATTCTCCCTCCACTTAGATCAATTGGTATCAAAGCGTGTGACCTGGGGAAGTTTCTGCACACAAAGAAGAAGGAGAAGATCAAGTTTCATCCATGATATTCACACACAAAAAAATTGTTTCTTCTAGTATCTTCATATCTTTCCTCACTCTCTTTCTTAGAGAGTCCTAATCACCTTTCTCAAGGTTCTTCTACACCTTTTCATTAGTGCATCAATGCGCCCTTCTGAGGGTTAATCTCATGCCCTCCTCCGGGTCTCTTTTGTTCTTCAAGACCATGTCGCATAGAGGAGAAGTCTCAAGTGAGGAGTCTAGCACAACCACATAATCTCCCATTGAATAATTGGTGTTGGCTATCCATGAACTAATTTGACTCGAACAATGTCACACTCCAGTGGCCATGCAGCTGGATACCCGTTTTCAGTTACCGAAGTTTTTTGGAGAAATGAATGGAGAGATGATATATTCCTCAATATGTAGCCTCTCCACATACTTCAAAACTTCCCTCGAGATGGAAGAATCCACCAAATTGCAGATAGCCACCATCCATAACGAAGGAATAACACAAACTTGGTGGGACACACAATTCGAAAGGTCTGAATTGAAAGTGGATCTTGGTACACCACCTTCTCCGACAAATGGTACTATTGATTCTAGGGATGCCTTCTATCATGCATTACGGGAACGCTTCTACCCTCCATGATATCTTCATAATATTCTTTCCAAGTGGTTTCAACTCCTCCAACTTGCAACTCAGTCAGTTTAAGGATACATCAATCTCTTTTGCATATTACGTATCCAGCTACATCTCAGCCAATGAGATGAGGTATTAATAATTAAGTTTAATTATGGTCTCTTGTTACCTCTCCGACAGGAGGTAGATATTTTTGACAGTTCCTCTTTTGACAAGGCGTTCTTACAGGTGTTGTCCATAGAACGTAAGGTAGCCCCTCAAACACGATATCTGTGAAATCGAACCCATTCTTCCAACCCACATATTTCTCAGCGTAAAACTTACCCTTCTTCCTCGTTGGTTCCCACAAGGATGGTTTGGTGTACTTTTCACAAAACCAACTCACACAACTCTATCGAATCTCGAGCCATAAAAGATATTTACCCCCATCAGACCTTGGTTCCATAGGTCACATCCATTGATTTTCTCGAGCAACCAGAAGTCATATCTCTCACCAACCCAACCGAAGCCGACCCATCCCTCATTATCATGACTATGCCCGAACCAGGTTGTACTAACATTCACATCTTTACTCATAACTGCCAAATTAAACATAAACTCACAACTCTCATTCTAGACAATGGAAGCCAAAAGAATCTAGTCTCCCAATACCTAGTCCAACTTTTGCAACTTCCCACCACCCCCCACCCAGATTCGTGTCAACTTGACTGGGTACAAAAGGGAGGACCCCGCATCACTATCGCCTGGTGCTGCGTAGTAACTTTTTCCATTGTCCCATTCTGCAACACCATGTTATGTGATGTATCACCTTTAGACTGTGTTAGTCTCTTGTTGGGTCTCCCATACCAACAAGAATGATAAGTTGTGTACCATGCTAGATCCCATCAGTACAATATTCAACATGAAGGACTCACCTATTTTCTTACTTTAGCACCTCATACTTCCTCGTCCTCCAATTCTATAAAAGAAGAAAATAACCATGTCATTCACCATAGAGATGTTTCCTTATGTTTGGCCTGCCATGTTCAACCCAAGAGCCTCACACATCTAACACCTCGTATTGTACTCCCTCTCCTCCCGAAATGTTCCAATGTTTCTCAGTCTCCCACAAGGATCCTACCCTCTCGAGCCCTTTCTCAATCCATCGATCTCATTCAAGATGCATCATTACCCAATGCTTCCTCATCTTGATCGATTACATAAGACACTATCAAACATCCTCTAGTTACCTCTTACCATGCCTTCACCCAAGCCAAAATTAAATATTTCTATCCCTTACCCTGGATTGCATCTTAGTTTTCTATTGGAGCGATGAATAAACACGGAGGTCACTCGGTGAATTACCTCTTCGAGACCCTGTCCACAACCAAATTCAATTACCGCCACTATGCCAAATAATTCTACCTCCTGATGAAGGCTTTGCATAAGTGGAAGCCTTACAACAGGGCCATGCTCTTCAACTGGATTCTCACCTTTCAAGGTCTGTCTTGGCTTTCAGTCTTTGGCGCCCACAGTGATGCCTCTCATTTTGGCTCCATCAGGAGCAACACAAAAACAAAGAGAAAAACATTTTGACCATAGTGACATTCATAACTTATCATAACAACACACTCCAGTTCCACTTACCTTGCATGTGACACCAGATCATTCCAAGAAACATCCTCCTTCATACCTCATTTATAGACAGTTCCAAACTACAACGCATGCCAAGTGTATGATAGTTGAGACAAAACAATGAAAATTTCCCTTAGTTGGTGGAGTCCATGCACCTTGGTTCACTCAATGTGAAGTCCATGCACCTTGGTTCGCTCAATGTGCCCCTCCTCCATTTATCTTTGTTTCTAACTTGTTGTTGGGACGTCTTGGAGATTTCTGCAACTAGATAAAGGAAAGCAAACCTCTCCCTCCTTGTAGAAGTGCTGGTATTTAGTGTTCCCTCCTTCAAAATTGATTCTCCCTCCATTAATGTGATTCTCCATTGCTGAATTCTCCCTCCACTCAGATCAATTGGTATCAGAGCGTGTGACTTGGGGAAGTTTTTGCACACAAAGAAGAAGGAGAAGATCGAGTTTCATCCATGATATTCACAAAAAAAGAATTGTTTCTTTTGGTATCTTCATATCTTTACGCACTCTCTTTATTAGAGAGTCCTAATCACCTTTCTCAAGGTTCTTCTACACCTTTTCATTAGTGCATCAATGTGCCCTTATAAGGGTTAATCTCACACCCTCCTCTAGGTCTCTTCTGTGCTTGAGGACCATGTCACATAGAGGACAAGTCTCGAGTGAGGAGTCTAGCACAACCACATCAACTCCTATTGAATAATTGGCGTTGGCTATCCATGAACTAATTCGACTCCAACAATGTCACACTCCAGAGGCCATGTAGTTGGACACCCATTTTCAGTTACCCAAGTTTTTTAGAGAAATGAATGGAGAGACGATATATTCTTGGATATGTAGCCTCTCCACATACTTCAAAACTTCCCCCGAGATAGAAGAATCCACCAAATTGCAGACAGCCACCATCCATATTGAAGTAATAACACAAACTTGGTGGGACACACAATTGGAAAGGTCTGAATTGATTGTTGATCTTGGTACACCGCCTTCTCCGACAAATGGCAGTATTGATTCTAGGGATGCCTTCTATCATACATTACGGGAATGCTTATACCCTCCATGATATCTTCATAGTATTCTTTCCAAGTGGTTTCAACTCCTCCAACTTGCAACTCAGTCAGTTTAAGGATACATCGATCTCTTTTATATATTGTGTATCCAGCTACATCTCACCCAATGAGATGAGGTATTAATAATTAATTTTGATTCTAGTCTCTTGTTACCTCTTGGACGGGAGGTAGATCTTTTTGACAGTTCCTCTTTTAACAAGGCGTTCTTATAGGTGTTGTCCATGGAACATAAGGTATCCCCTCAAACACGATATCTGCGAAATTAAACCCATTCTTCCAACCCACATATTTCTCAACCTAAAACTTACCCTTCTTCCTCATCGGTTCCCAGAACGATGGTTTGGTGTACTTTTCACAAGACCAACTCACACAACTCTGTCGAATCTCGAGCCATAAAGGATATCTACCCCCATAAGACCTTGTTTCCATAGGTCACACCCATTGATTTTCTCGAACAACTAGAAGTCATATCTCTCACAAACCCAACCGAAGCCGACCCGTCCCTCATTATCATGACTATGCCCGAACTAGGTTGTACTAATGTTCACATCTTTACTCATAACTGCCAAATTAAACATAGACTCACAACTCTCATTCTAGACAATGGAAGCCAAAAGAATCTAGTCTCCCAAGACCTAGTCCAACTTCTGCAACTTCCCACCACCCCCCACCCAGATCTGTGTCAACTTGGCTGGATACAAAAGGGAGGACCCCGCATCACTATCACCTGGTGCTGCGTAGTAACTTTTTCCATTGGCCCATTCTGTGACACCATGTTATGTGATGTATCACCTTTAGATTGTGTTAATCTCTTGTTGGGTCTCCCATACCAAAAAGAATGATAAGTTGTGTACCATGCCAGATCCCATCAATACAATATTCAACATGAAGGACTCACCTATTTTCTTACTTTAGCACCTCATACTTCCTCGTCCTCCCATTCTATAAAAGAATAAAATAACCATGCCATTCACCATAGAGATGTTTCTCTATGTTTGGCGTGCCATGTTCAACCCAAGAGCCTCACACATCTAACACCTCATGTTGTACTCCCTCTCCTCCCAAAATTTTCCAATGTTTCTCAGTCTCCCACAAGGATCCTACCCTCTCTAGCCCTTGCTCAATCCATCGATCTCCTTCAAGATGCATCATTACCCAATGCTTCCTCATCTCGATCAATTACACATGACACTATCAAACTTCCTCTAGTTACCTCTTAGCATGCCTTCACCCAAGCCAAAATTAAATATTGCTATCCCTTACCCGGGATTGCATCTCAGTTTTCTATTGGAGCGATGAATAAACACGGAGGGCACCGGTGACTTACCACTCCAAGACCCTGTCCACAACCAAATTCAATTACCGCCACTATGCCAAATAATTCTACCTCCTGATGGAGGCTTTGCAGAAGTGGAAGCCTTACAACAGGTCCATGCTCTTCAACTGGATTCTCACCTTTCGAGGTCTGTCTTGGCTTTTAGTCTTTGACGCCCACAGTGATGCCTTTCATTTTGGCTCCATCAGGAGAAACACAACAACAAAGAGAAAAACATTTTGACCATAGTGGTGTTCATAACTTATCATAACAACACACTCCAGTTGCAGTTACCTTGCATGTGAGACCAGATCATTCCAAGCAACATCCTCCTTCATACCTCGTTTATAAACAGTTCCAAACTACAACGCATGCCAAGCGTATGACAGTTGAGACAAAACAATGAAAAGTTCCCTTAGTTGGTGGAGGAAGCAGGGACACTTCCAGATCTAAACAAGGAGGAATTGGACCGATAGGGACCGATAGGAAGGATGCAAACCTTCCTTAGATAACTAACATAAGAGGATTAGTAGTCTACAACAAGAAAGGCGATAAATAGAATTAATTTTATGCTAGTTTGTTGATCGATGTGAGTTTTATTCAGTCACTTACTTGTAATAAAGAATTCGTGAGTCTATGTAAGCAGGCAATGTCTAAAATAATTTTCAGTGAGATTGTGTTAATAATTGTTACAGGAAATTTCTCTTTCCATTCTAAATGGGTAGAGAATCACAGAAAAATAAAAGTGGTAATTACTGTTGTAATTAGTCTTCCTAAACTATTAAAGGGGACATATTTCTCTAATTCAATTGATGAAACTTTTTCTGAACCTTTTCTTTCTTCTATGTGTAAATATTTTATGTGTTTGATTGTTTTAGATCACTGCGCACCAAAGGAGTTGGTGCTCACCTCTCTTTTGCTAACGTTTATATTGTTGCGTGGGATTTTGTGAATCCCCTGTGCCGTGCTTCAATCAATGCAACCCTCCTCCATTTCCCTTTGTTTTTAACTTGCTATAGGGACGTCTTTGACATTTGTTCGACTCGAAAAAGGAATCCGCACCTCTCCCTCCTTATATAAGCATTAGTATTTAGTGCTCCCTCCTTAAAAAATTATGCACCCTCCATTAAACTGATTCTCCTTTGTTGAATTCTCCCTCTACGATGATCATTGTGACAGATCATCGTCCCTATCCCTACAAAGCTTAATGCCTATCAATGTTATCTTCTTTTCCCTCTCTATCTGAGTTAACTCCTTCTGTATCTGTTTAACGTCCAGGGGCATCGTTGCAGCCTTTAAAAACCAAACACAACCCAGATGAATGCACAAGCCTTGCCAACCCAATTTTAACCCTAAATTAAGGCTATCTGAACTCAATGGGTTCATCCACTTCCTTCGAGCAACTCACCATCTCTTTTGTGGGCCCACGCAATTTTTTTTTACCATTAGCAGCTTTCGGTGATCAATGCAATGATGAGAATAGATCGATTTATATGAAATTTTTTTCATGAGGAAATCATCATTGTGGTTATAATTGATTAATTTTGTTCATTTTGAATTTTTTTTTAATCATGAAAAATTGATAATTTATTAGAGTAATCTGGGTTAAGTTTGACATCAAACCAACTCACTACAATTATAATGTATTACCCAAGAGTATATTCACGATACATTAAATATAATAAATAATAACCATTAATTTCAATATAGGTTTATTAAACTTTGAACAATGAAACAACATTTCACTATATTTATACAAATGATATAAGAAAATATATCCATTCTTTAAGAAAAATGTCTTTGTTTTTATATAAATGAAGATAAAGCATAAAATATGAGATTTAGAAATAGGATATTTAGTTAAAATAGTTAAAGAAGGGAGATGTATTTTAAAATTTAATATTGAAAAGATTGTGACTTGAGTTTCATCTATAAGTTTCCGTATATGTGGATCCAATATAAAATATTATACAAAATTAAAAATATAATAATAACAACATTTAATGTATGTTAAGTAATTATCATTTATAAATATATATACATAAAGTAACATATCAATTATTGGAAGAAGAGGAATAACAAACAATTATGTTTGGCAGCGCTATAAAGAGAATTAAATTTATTCTAGTTTGTTGATCTATGTCAGCGTTAGTCAGTCACTTAATTGTAATTGTAATAAAGAATTTGCGAGTCTAAATAAGTTGAGTCAGATTGTGTGAGTAATTACTGCAGGAAATTTCTCTTTCCAGTATGAATGCGCGCAGAGAATCACAGAAAATTAAAAGCGGTAATTACTGTTGTAATGAGTCTCCATGAATTATTAAAGGGGTCATCTTTCTTTAATTCAATGGATGAAACTTTTTCCGAATCTTTTATTTCTTTTGTGTGTAATCATTTTCTATGTGTGATTGTTTTAGATCACTGTGCCCCAAAGGAAATGGTGTGAACCAAAGAAAATGTTGTGCACCTCTCTTCTACTAGCATTTATATTGTTGCATGGTATTTTGTGAAGTCCCTGCATCTTGCTTCAGTCAATGCGCCCCTCCATTTATATTTGTTTTTAACTTGTTGTTGGGACATCTTGGAGATTTTTGCAACTGGATAAAGGAATGCAAACCACTCTGTCCTTATAGAAGTGTTGGTATTTAGTGTTCCCTCCTTAAAAAATGATTTGCCCTCCATTAATGTAATTCTCCTTTGTTGAATTCTCCCTCCACTCAGATCAATTGGTATCAGAGCATGTGACTTAGGGAATTTTCTGAACACAAATAAGAAGGAGAAGACCAAGTTTCATCGACAATATTCACAAAAAAAAAAAAAAAAATTCTTCTGGGATCTTCATATCTTTCCTCACTCTCTTTCTTATAGCATCCTAATCTCCTTTATCAAGGTTTTTCTATGCATTTTCATTGGTGCATGAGTGTGCCCTTATAAGGGTTAATCTCACACCCTCCTCACGGTCTCTTATGTGCTTGTAGACCATGTCACCTCGAAGAGAAGTATCGAGTGAGGAGTCTAACACAACCACATCAACTTTCGTTGAATAATTGGCATTGGCTCTCCATGACCTAATTTGACTCCAACAACGTTGGACTCCAGTGGCCATGTAGTTGGACACATGTTTTTAGTTACCCAAGTTTGTCAGACAAATGAAAGGAGAGACGGTAGATTCATGGATCCACCAAATTGCAGATTTGCCACCCTCCAGATCGAAGGAATAACACAAACTTGGTGGGACAAACAATTGGAAAGGTGTAAATTGATCGTGGATCTCGGTACACTACCTTCTTCGACAAATGGAAGTATTGATTCTTGGGATGCCTTCTGTCATGCATTGCACGAATTCTTATACCCTTCACGATATCTTCATAATATTCTCGCCAATTGGTTACAACTCCGCCAACTTTCCACTTAGTCAGTTCAAGGATACATCGATGTCTTTTGCATATTCTGTATCCAACTACATCTTAGCGAACAAGACAAGGTATTAATAATTAATTTTAACTATGGTCTCTTGTTACCTCTCTGACGAGAGGTAGATATTTTTTATAGTTCCTCTTTCGAAAAGGCGTTCTTAGAGGCCTTGGCCATAAAACGTAAGGTATCCCCTCAAACCTAATATCCTTGAAATCAAACCCAGTCTTCCAACCCACATCTTTCTCAACCTAAAACTTCCATTCTTCCTCATTGGTTCCCACAATGGTGATTTGGTGTACTTTTCACAAGACCAACTCACACAACTATGTCGAATGTCGAACCATAAAAAATATGCACCCCCATGAAACCTTGGTCTCATTGGTCACACCCGTTGATTGTTTCGAACAACATAAAGACATCTCTCTCACCATCCCAACCGAAGTCGACCCATCCCTCATTCTCATGACTATGCCCGAACCAGGTTGTACTAACGTTCCCCTCTTTACTCATAACTACCAAATTAAACATAAACTCACAAATCTCATTCTAGACAATGGAAGAAAAAAGAATCTAGTCTCCCAAGACCTAGTCCAACATATGAAACTTCCTACCAACCCCCACCCAAATCTGTGTCAACTTGGTTGGGTACAAAAGGAAGGACCCCGCATCACTATCGCCTGGTGCTGCGTAGTAAATTTTTCCATTGGCCCATTTTGTGATACTATATTATGCGATGTATAACATTTAGACTGTGTTAATCTCTTGTTGGGTCTCCCATACCAACAATAATGACAAGTTGTGTACCATGCCAAATCCCATCAGTACAATCTTCAACATGACGGACACATCTATGTGCTTACTTTAGCACCTCATACTTCCACGTCATCCCATCCTAGAAAAGAAGAAAATAACCATGAACATTCACCATAGAGACCTTTCTCTATATTTGGCCCACCATGTTCATCCCGAGAACCTCACGAATCTGACACATCCCGTTGTACTCCCTCTCCTCCTGAAATTTGCTAATGTCTCTCAGTCTCCCACAAGGCTCCCACACTCTCGAATCCTTGCTCAATCCATCGAGCTCATTCAATATGCATAATTACCCAATGATCCATCATCTCGACCAATTACCCAAGACATTATCAAACATTCTCTAGTTACCTCTTACCACGCTCTCAACCAAGCCAAAATTAAATTTTTCTATCCCTTACCCCGAATTGCCTCTCAATTTTCTATTGGAGTTATACATAAATAGGGAGGTTACCCAGTGACTTACCACTCCGAGACCCTATCCACAACCAAATTCAATTACCGCCACTATGCCAAATAATTCTACCTCTTGATGCAGGCTTTGCAAAAGTGGAAGCCTCACAACAGGGCCATGCTCTTCAACTGGATTCTCGCCTTTCGAGGTTTGTCTTGACATTCATAACTTATCACAACAACACACTCTAGTTGCAGTGACCTTTCAAGTTATAAACAGTTCCAAAATACAACGTATGCCATCTTGATGACAGTTGAGACAATATAGTGAAAGGTTCCCTTAGTTGGTGGAGGAAGCAGGGACGCTTCCAGATCTAAACAAGGAGGAATTGGACCAGTAGGAAGGATTCCAACCTTAGATAACTAACATAAGAGGATTAGTAGTCTGCAACGAGAAAGGTGATAAATAGAATTAATTCTATGCGAGTTTGTTGATTGATGTCAACGTGAGTCAGTCACTTAATTGTAATAAAGAATTATTCAGTCTAATTAAGAAAGTAATGTATAAAAGAATTGTGAGTCAAATTGTGTTAGTAATTGTTGCAAGAAATTTTAGTTTCCATTCTGAATGCGCAAAGAATCATAGAAAAGTAAAAGTGGCAATTAATGTTGTAATTAGTCTCCCTGAATTATTAAAGGGGACATATTACTGTTGTAATTAGTCTCCCTGGATTATTAAAGGGGACA
Organism: Picea mariana; assembly: GCA_032191745.1. Lineage (NCBI taxonomy): Eukaryota > Viridiplantae > Streptophyta > Pinopsida > Pinales > Pinaceae > Picea > Picea mariana. Next base: position 30,684 of record JASDQU011443292.1, on the reverse strand, counting down.
TATCTCTCTAATTCAATTGATGAAACATTTTTTGAATCGTTTCTTTCTTAAGTGTGTAATCATTTTCTGTGTGTGATTATTTTAGATGACTTTGTGCCAAGGGAGTTGGTGCTCACCTCTCTTATGCTAGCATTTATATTGTTGCGTGGGATTTTGTGAATCCCCTGTGCCTTGTTTCATTCAATGCGACCCTCCTCCATTTCCCTTTGTTTTTAACTTTCTATTTGGACGTCTTGGATATTTGTGCAACTAGATAAAGGAATGTGCACCTCTCCCTCCTTATAGAAGCGTTGGTATTTAGTGTTCCCTCCTTAAAAAATTATGCATCCTCCATTAAAGTGATTCTCCTTTGCTGAATTCGCCCTCTGCTAAGATCAATCCAATATAAAATATTATACAAAATTAAAAATTTAATAATAACAACATTTAATGAAGGTAAATAATTATCATTCACAAATATATATACATAAAAGTAACATTAAAAAAATTAACATATCAATTATTGGAAGAAGGGGAATATGAAACAATTATGTTGGGCAACAATTCTAAGATATTTTTATCAACCTACAGTATCAACTTCGAGCCAAACATTATGTGTATGTGAAAAAAACACTAGTGTAGATATGTCTTAACTCACTCTTTTAACCATCTCAATGGTAATAATAAAATACATTTTTATATGTGGCTCTCTCTCCACTTATTATTTTTCCAAAGGTAGTGCCTCTACCTTTGAAAATCAAAAAAATATTTTGAAAATCCCTTGGTGAACACACCTGCAAGTTGATGTGGATCAATGGATATGAAAAAACTCAATTCAACTTGACAAAATGTTACAAATTCCTTGACAAAGACATGATGGTGTGTGTGTGTGTGTGTGTGTGTTCTTAGTACGTCCATGGATTATAAGATTTTTTTTCATCAACATTGTAGAAATGTTGTCACAAAAAATGGTAATGGCCATATTTTGTTCTTACTTCAAATTTATCGATATTTGTCTGAACCAAATTTCGTAACATGTTCAGTTGTAGTGTATTCTACCTCTCTTGTTGACAAGGACTTTGTTCCCAGCTTCTTTAAAGATGACAAAGCAGCACATGATCCAAAACTAAAATCATACCCTAAAGTACTTTTACAATCATCATTGGAGAATGCACAATAAAATGAAGTATTAAAATTACAAAAATCACATGTGCCATCGGCGTACCTCAATGTTCTCTTTGATACATAGATGTATCTCATTTGCAACCTACATAAACCTTCAAATTAAACTCACAACATAAAAATTATATTAGTGTTATTCAGAATCATTTGGAACCTACATAAACCCTCAAACTAAACTCACAACATAAACATTATATCAATGTTATTGGCAATGTCATACAATATGTCCTACTAACCTCCTCTAAGTTGTAGGATCAACTTTGTTACTACCATCATCCTTAACTTGTTCCTCACAAAAGCTAGTAGGTGTGTTAACTTGCTTACAATTTGTCATCTTAAAATTATCAAGTAAATGATGAGCTACATACTTTCGTGGTGAAATAAAAATGCCATTACTCAATTTTCCATTTAAATCTTACTTTTCGTTGCTTCTTTAAAATCACCCATCAACTATACAAATCGACTCGTCATATAAGCGTGTCATAAGAAAATCATTCTTACCACTAGACTTGTCATAAAGAGTTGGTTGACTACTTCTAGTGAAGCTAGTTTTATGAAGGTGCTCATCTATTCTCCCATACCATTCCCTTGGACCTCACTTAAGTACATATAGAGGCTTCTTCAACTTGTAAACCTAATACTATTCACCTATAATTTCATATCCATTGGTTTCTTTAGAAATACTGCCTCATCCCAAAAAAACAAACCCATTAAAAATCACTAACTTGACATCCAAATGAAAAAAATTTCTTGGGCACTCAAGAATACAAAACCCACATAAATACACAAGAGTACATAGTTAAATGATCATTATGAAGATTGAAGCAATGACCACAATTTTAATTAATTTGCATGAGATATTCAAAATTACATTAATACAACTTGGTCATCCATTAACACATTAACCACATCAATGGTCATTCATTGGGTATTATTTTTAATGTAATATTACTTTAGTAATGGATTATTAGTACTTTAATACTTTATTAATGTGTTAATGTTTTAATGTGATAATGTAATACTTTAATGTATTTATGAACCAATGTATTATCACTGTATTAATGTATTAATTAATAAAACTTTAATAGTTTGTTAATGTTTTAACTAATTAATCCATTAATAATTTAACACTTTAATTTATTTTTTGTATTAATACATTGATACATTAATTAATAAAGCAATAATGGATTAATACCTAATTAATATATTAATTAATTAATACATTGGTAAACTTTCGATTAATTAATACATTAATACTTTATTTATGATCAAGCATTGTGATGGGCATTGTCATTTTTTGTCAACCATATTCATGATCAACCATAGTGATGATCATGGCCATGGTCAATTGGAGTTAACTATGGCCATGGTCATGGTCAAACATAGCGAACCATGGTCATGGTCAACCATAGTTGACCATAATCAACCATGGTCAACCATGGCCAATCATACTCTTGGTACAACATAGTCGATCACCATGGTCAACATGGCCATCCATTAATAAATTATTACATTAGTCATCATATGTGGGTATTATTATTATTAATGTATTAAAGATTTATTAATGTGTGACTTTATTATTACTTTATTAATGTATTAATACATTCTTATTGTACTAATAAATTTATTAATGCACAACCTAAAATATTGTCTTTATTTTTCACAAATAGGACCGGTGCATCCCATGGAGACACACTTACTCTGATATATTGTTTTTCCAATAGTTCTTGAATATGCATTTAATATTCACTTAGTTGAGGAATGCTCATCATATGTGGCGCTTTGGAAACCGACGATGATCCTGGTACTAAATATGTTGTGAAATCTATATCCCTTCTAGGAGGTAGTCTTTGAATATATTCCAAGAACACATCCTGAAACTTACTTAATATAGGGTCATCAGTTAACAAACGATCAACCCTCTTTTCTAGACCTTCATTTATATGTACAACATATATTTCACAACCCTTTATTTTTTTTTGTTTCAACTATAAAGAAGAAATATGCCTTACTGATACACCACGCGGTATTCCTTTAATGGTTCTATTATGTCCCACCTCATCTAGAAAATCAAGAGTTTTATTTTTACAATTGACTACACCTCCATTCTTTTCAATCCAATCCACGCCTTTGAGTGTATCATAGGATCCCAAAGGTAATATATTAAAATCCACACCTGTTTCCATTCCATTTAATGTTACCACAAAATATTTGACTAGCTCAACTACTTTTCATTTAGTACCAGTGGCTAATTGTACTAACCAAGACTTATTATGTTTTACTTTATTCAATTTGCAGTTCTCTACAATCATAGGAGAAACATAGCTTAAACTTGCACGAGGGTCAATTAAAATAGACACATATTTTTTATTTATCTTACCTTCAACACGTTAATGTATTTATGTATTTTAATACATTAATACATTGATTTATAAATCATTAATGTATTAATACATAATTAATGTACTAATTAATTAATTAATATTATAGTAAACTTTCAATTAATACATTAATACTTTAACACATTAATTTATTTAAGTATTAGTAAACTTTCAATTAATTTATACATTCATACTTTATCCATAATCAAGCATTGTGATGGGCATTGTCATTTTTTGTCAACCATACTTATGGTCATGGTTAACGATATTCATGATCAACCATAGTGATGATCATGGCCATGGTCAATTGGAGTTAACTATGGCCATGGTCATGGTCAAACATAGTGAGCCATGGTCATGGTAATGGTCAACCATAGTTGACCATAATCAACCATTGTCAACCATGGCCAATCATACTCTTGGTCAAACATAGTCAATCACCATGGTCAAAATGGTCATCCATTAATAAATTATTACATTAGTCATCATATGTGCGTATTATTATTATTAATGTATTAAAGATTTATTAATGTGTGACTTTATTATTACTTTATTAATGTATTAATACATTATTATTGTATTAATAAATTTATGATGATGATGATGATGATTAACCTCTACAATTGGTCTATCACAACTTAAGAAGGTAAGAGATTACTTTGATTCCTTTTAAATTTTATTTCTATGCTCAAAAAACATTGAGAGAAGATTTTGAAGATCACCGTATTTTTTATGACTTAGGAGGTTAGGAAGGTCTCGATTGTGGAGAATATTTTTAAATTTGGAACTAATTTGTGAATAGATAGGGTAATCTAAGAGGAAGTGATTTTCTTCTTCAACCCTCTTAGTGTCACAAATATTATAGATTCTTTCATCCCACAATGTCTTTGGAATTGGCCAACTCCCACTTTCAGTATGTAGCTCATGAGAGCTTGTTCTTATTTTAGCAATGTTATTTTTTGTCTTTGCACTTCTCAAACCGAGAGGTACTTCTGATCTTATAAATTAGGGTTGGCCACCTCATTGTAGTATCTTAGTTTCCTTTTATCCTCTAATTCTTTATCACATCACATATTCTCCTTAAATTTAGAAATGATAATATTTTTTATATTATCGGTATTTTGCATGACGACTTCTTCTTTTATTCCTCAATGGTTTAGCCAAGATTTGGCATCTATATCCATCCTCGCTTGAGTTGTTGGAACTTTTGGCTAGCATTTAAAGCAATTTAGGGAAACCTCTTTTCATCCATATTGTTTATATTGTTATTGTAATTTACAGTTCTAATCATAGCAATGTTCTTGATGGGGTGAAGGATTTCTTCTATTAGGAGGATAGGATTGGGTGTTATGTCCTTATTTGTTAGATTATAAGTTATAAATTCGTTTGGATCCATTATGTATTTCTCTAGGATTCTCTAGATATATTGCAACCCCAAAATTCACATCCATATAAGATAATGGGGTGTATTAAAATTTTATTTTATAAATTACATTAACGTAGTGATTAATTAATACATTAATACTTTAACAAATTAATGTATTTATATATTAATACATTACATTAATGTATTGATTAATTAATACATTAATACTTTAACACATTAATGTATTTATGTATTGATAGATTAATTAATAGACCATTAATGTATTAATTGATTAATACTTTAATAATTAGTATATTAATACTTTCAATTAATTAGTACATTAATTGTGTATTAATAAATTAATGGTGTATTAATCCTCCCCACGCATGTCGGTCGTCAATTAGAAGCAACCACATTTAATTAAAAGTGGTTGATATATGTCGATCAGGATACTCATTTTTAAAAGGTGGAAAATGATGTTGATCAACACATATCAACCACTTTTACTTAAATTTGTTTGTTGCTAATTAAGCCTTTATTGAACCTAGATATATAATTTATAACTTTCGATAGGTTTAGGAAAAGGAAAAACACAATGAGAATGCTCTATTCTCCTTTATAGCTCAAAGGTTAATCCAAGTGGATATTGGTGGCCACCCACTTATTTTAACTGTCTCCTTTTGTCTGTTTTTAGTTCAACACGTTCTTCTGTATTTGTTTGTAATTGCGGGTTCTACACTTATGGGGTTATATGAATTCCTTCAAATCTTCGAGGTGGATATGGGTGGCCTCTCTCCTAATCCAACTGGCTTATTATGTATGTTTTCATGTAAGCACATCTTGTTGTACTTCGAGGGCCGTTTTGGAGGCCTAAACAATGTTTTTTTGGCTCGTCATAGTCAAACTATAGATGGAGTCAAAGTTTGATGGCATAATGAGTAGCGCTCTAAAAAGCCTTTCCAATGGGTTATCACATGCCTAAAATGGAGGTCGTATGCAAAAGTTACGACCCTGGGAAGTTGAGGTACCAACTTACACATACGGGCCCACATGACTTTTGGTGTTTCATCTCTTAGGGTTAAGTTTTTGGATGTCTAGGGTTTTGAAATTCATGAGTAGTATCACAAAGGCCTCTGCGACATCATTGTAATCATTCTTCTTAGATGAATGCATGTAGCAGCCACATCTCTTCTGAGATACAACTACCACCATTCGAGCAAGTGTTTCGCTTCTGCAGTTTTACATTTTCATCATGTTTCATTTATTCAATAAAATATATTGTTCACTAGATATCTGTGTTGTTCTTCATAATTTTGTGTTTATTGTATTCAGTCTATTAATCAGTTCGTTATGCTCCTAAATCCTAATGAGTGGTATGAGAGTGATCTTCTCTTCATTTATTTTTCTTCATGCATGTCCTCGACAAGATCTAGGTACAAGAAGTTGGGACTCAAACGAATCGAGTCATTGCAAGATCGGTCATGCCAAACCCAAAAAAAACCCATGGGGGATGGAAATAAAGATGATGGAGCAGGATATCCTATTAAAATGTTGCTCGACTAATCCCTCACGTGACTAAGGAACAAAATGATGGACAACATTTCAGAGATCCTTCCATGGCTTCCCACATGATAAGCATCTTCATCAAGCGGCCATGCAACCCCCTTCAAAGTATAGGTAAATTTTGATATTCCATTATTTAAAGGACTGATATATGTAGATGTTGTACAGATAAATGGTTGGATCTACTTGAAGGATATTTTTCGGTCCACAGTTTTTTTAATAGGAAAAAGATTACTTTTGCACTCCTCAAGATCGTCCCCCATGTTAAGGACAGGTGGGATACTTACTATAAAAAAAGGGTTGTAGAGGATTTTGAAATATTTGTGGTGGCCCCTACATGGGATTCCTTCCAGGGCTCCATTAAAGAACAATACTACCCTCTTGGAAGTTATGAGGACTAGTACACTAGATTGACCACCCTGTGTCAAGAAAAGGACCGGACAGTACAATATTTCACCAATATTTTCCATACCCGACATACCAAATTGGGTATCAAAGACTCTGAGCTAAATATGGTGCTTAAATATCATATTTATTTTCATAGATACATTAAAAAAGAAATGGAGTTTCTATACATCACCTCATTGGGAACGAATTATAGATACACTGTCAAGATCGAGAAAAAAATTAAGCAGAAGAAGCGAGAGTTTGGATCTGCAAACTCCTCACAGCCGAAGTAGGGCAAAGGCGACGTCAACCCACACAGCAAAGGACCAAGCCGAGATGGCCACTCTTAGGACAACTAGTCCAAGCCGCAACACAAGAAGGGCAATGAGAAGATGAAGAAGGACACAGGAAAATGGTGTGAGTACCATAAAATTCCTTGGCATAAAACTGAAGAATGTCATTCCAAGCATTCACTCGTGGTCAAGGTGAATGTTTTTGAGTTAGAGGCTGATTCTAATTCTGAATCAAATCCCAAAGGAGGGAAACAGATTATCGATGATGAACTGAGTGACACTAGTACATTTGGGTCACATTTCGATGACGTGTTCGACACAATTGCAACTTTATATTGTGGGGAGAACGACAAACATTGGAACCCCTCAAACGTCGTTTCACATGACGTCTCGTTTCCCACGACATAGATTTCGTCTTTATTGCGACATTTCATGCGGAAACGTGTCATCTTGGACTTGATTGTCCAAACCCCATATAGTCGTCGTAAGATCGATGTCTCGAAGTTGGCAAGAGCGACGTCCTGGTTGTGGCAAGAGAGATGTCTTCGACGTGGCAAGAGCAACGTCTTGGACGTAACAAAAGAGACGTCTTGGACGTGGCAAGAGAGATGTCATAGACGTGGAAAGAGCGACATCTTGGACATGGAAAGAGAGATTTCTTGGAGGTGGCAAGAGAGATGTCTTGGAGGCTTGGAGGTGGCAAGAGCAACATCTTGGAGGCTTGGAGGTGGCAAGAGAGACGTCTTGGAGGTTGCAAGAGAGACGTGTTGGACGTGGCAAGAGAGAGGTTAAGAGGTATCATATTCAACATGGTTTCTATGGGAGTGACACTCCAAGACGTTGCAATAACGACTGTGTTGTAGGTATTTAAAAAAAAATACAATATCAATACTGAGAGGAACATGTACATTAACCTTTTTTAAGATACTAGCCATATCAATATTTAAATCTGTATCATCGGTCTTAGGAAATGTTGGTTGAGGAGGAGGAATAACTTGCAATGGTAAAGGGGGTCTTTTCTAATGAGGTTTAAGAGCACTAGGATATGTCTTGGGTGTGTTATCACACGAACTCACAATTTTTGAGCTAAAGTCCAAAAGCTCAAGCGCAATCATGCATAATAACACTGCACAAATATACTAGAGAGAAAGTTCCTATTTTAAGAAAGGATCAAAATAATATTGTACTTTCTTGGATAGTTGAAACAAGTGACATCCAATACAAGATCCTATATACCAATGAGATAGCTGAGCAACAGAAATTCCAGAGCCTTCACTGAAACCTTTGAAAATTTGTTTGACGTTTAACAGACAATTATATCATCAATAATACAACTTGAAGTCATTGCAGGTATTTCTTTGTATCCTTTGGCTAGCACAACAACTTCACACATAGTATGCAAGTGTTCTGTATATATACATTGAGAAGAAGAGCAAATTCATAGAATGAAAATTGTAGCAATTCAAAACAACCATAATAGATTTGGACTCGAGATATAAAGCTCATAATCTCTCATGCTAAGACATTTGGAAATGTCAAACCATGTAAAATTCAATATCCCAATACTCGGTCAAAACAAGGGGCGAAAAAAGACAAATTTAAGTACTTCAACAACTATAGCAAATTTGGCCTCGAGATATACAACACATATATATTCCAAGTTTAGTTTCAAATAACAACCAATGTTACTTTTATATACACAGCTAATCCATCTAGTTTCAAATAATAACCAATTTCAACTGTCATCAGTGTATTAGATATATTAAGTGACTGAACATCACAGTCATTTTTCAAACATGATCCAAGAACATGACATGCCAAAGAAGAATATTGTGAATTTGTTCAAAGGGATTCTTGTATTGCACATTATGAGGAAGGTACACATCCAAACTACAGACGCTCTCATAGATTTCAGATAGAATCTCGGGAAAAGAAACATCCATATATCGAATTATTGTATTCAGATATGGTATCTAAGTCTGCAGATGCATCCATTTAGCCAGAATTATTTACATGCTCACAGTCATTAATCCATTCAGAATACCTGCAAACATTTTCAGAAATACAAATGGCTAAGTCATTCATAGAGCTATTTATTACTCCATTGCATATTAAATCCCTCTCCTCCAATTCAATAAGGACGACCTTTGTTCAATAATTCAAACCTCTATAAATATCAACTATTCACTGATCTAACTACACTACTAAAAAAAGGCAAGTGCCAAAACCCAAACACTAAAATATATGGTTCAGAAATCTTACACGTAATGGAATCACTCAGTGTTGTCAATTCCAATTAATCCAAGAGAGGATATTATGTTCAGTAAGGGTTCAAAAGTAGAAAAGTCACTTGTGAAAAATAATACTACATAAAAATAACCTTAGGAAAACACAAAAAACTGCACTGACCATTTATTGGGGTGTTGAAACTCTCCTGGCATATCCTGCATGAAGCCACCCCGATAAGATCTTTTTGTTGGTAATTGATGCAGTCTTGTCAATCATCTGACATGATGCAATTCATCAATCTATTTGCAGTTTTCTATTTTCTGTCTGTTTGTATTCAGATATAGATTGTCTGACTAAATAATGCATGCAAAATGCATGAGTAGTTTTCTAAAATCAATTGTTGTAAGCGTTCAATCAGGAGCAGCTAATTGTTTGCTCTATGAGGCTATGTATTGTTATAAATATCAAGGTTGATCACAGTGAACGCAACC
>JASDQU011443292.1:0-15198 GCA_032191745.1 Picea mariana | reverse complement strand
AACATTTAATGTATGTTAAGTAATTATCATTCAAAAATATATATACATAAAAGTAACATTAAAAAAACTAACATATCAAGTATTGGAAGAAGAGGAATAAGAAACAATTATGTTTGACAACACTATAAAGAGAATTAATTGTAATTGTAATTGTAATTGTAATAAAGCATTCGAGAGTCTAAGTAAGCTAAGTCAGATTGTGTGAGTAATTATTGCAGGAAATTTCTCTTCCCAGAATGAAGGGGACATCTTTCTTTAATTCAATTGTTGAAACCTTTTCCAAATCTTTTCTTTCTTCTATGTGTGATTGTTTTAGATCGTTGTGCAGCAAAGGAAATGGTGTGAACCAAAGAAAATGGTGTGCACCTCTCTTCTGCTAGCGTTTATATTGTTGCGTGGTATTTTGTGAAGTCCCTGCGTCTTTTTTCAGTCAATGCGCTCCTCCTCCATCTATCTTTGTTTTTAACTTCTTGTTGGGACATCTTGGAGATTTTTGCAACTGGATAAAGGAATGCGAACCTCTCCCTCCTTATAGAAGTGTTGGTATTTAGTGTGCCCTCCTTAAAAAATTATTCGCCCTCCATTAATGTGATTCTCCTTTGCTGAATTCGCCCTCCTCTCAGATCAATTGGTATCAGAGTGTGTAACTTGGGGAAGTTTCTGAACACAAAGAAGAAGGATATTACCAAGTTTCATCCACGATACTCACAAAAAAAAATTTGTTTCTTCTGGGATCTTCATATGTTTCCTCAATCTCTTTCTTAGAGCTTCCTAATCACCTTTCGCAAGGTTCTTCTATGAATTTTCATTCGTTCATGAGTGTGCCCTTCTAAGGGTTAATCTCACGCCCTCCTCAAGGTATCTTATGTGCTTGTAGACCATGTCGCCTCGAAGAGAAGTATCAAGTGAGGAGTCTAGAATAGCCACACCAACTCCCATTGAATAATTGGCATTGGCTCTCCATGAACTAATTCGACTCCAACGATATTAGACTCCAGTCGGCATGCAGTTGGACACCCGTTTTGAGTTACCCAAGTTTGTCAGACAAATGAATGGAGAGATGGTAGATTCTTGGCTCTATAGCCTCTCCACATACTTCAAAACTTCCCCCGAGATGGAAGAATCCACCAAATTGCAGATAACCACCCTCTAGATCGAAGGAATAGCACAAACTTGGTGGGACACACAATTGGAAATGGGAATGCTTCTACCCTCCACTATATCTTCATAATATTCTCACCAAGTGGTTTCAAATCCGCCAACTTGCCACTCAGTCAGTTCAAGGATACATCGATGTCTTTTGCATATTGTGTATCTAGCTACATCTCAGTGAACAAGACAAGCTATTAATAATTAAGTTTAATTCTGGTCTCTTGTTACCTCTCTGATGAGCGGTAGATCTTTTTTATAGTTCCTCCTTCTACAAGGCATTCTTATAGGGCTTGGCTTTAGAATGTAAGGTATCCCCTCGAACTCGATATCCTTGAAATTGAACCCAATCTTCCAACCCACATCTTTCTCAGCCTAAAACTTACCCTTCTTTCTCGTCGGTGACCACAACAGCGGTTTGGTGTACTTTTCACAAGACCAACTCACCAACTATGTCGAATGTCGAGCCATAAAAATTATCCACCCCCATGAGACCTTGGTTTCATAGGTCACACCCACTGATTTTCTCGAACAACCAGAAGTCATCTCTCTCACCAACCTGACCGAAGCCGACCCATCCCTCATTCTCATGAATATGCCTAAACCAACTTGTAATAATGTTCCCCTCTTTACTCATAACTGCCAAATTAAACATAAACTCAAAACTCTCATTCTAGAGAATGTAAGCAAAACGTATCTAGTCTCCCAAGATCTAGTGCAACATATGAAACTTCCCACCACCACCCACCCAGATCCATGTCAACTTGGTTGGGTACAAAAGGGAGGACCGCGCATCATTATCACCTAGTTGTGCGTAGTAAAGTTTTCCATTGGCCCATTCTAGCGACATTGTTTTATGCGATGTATCACCTTTAGACTCTGTTAATCTATTGTTGGGTCTCCCATACCAACAAGAATGACAAGTTGTGTACCATGCAAAATCCCATTAGTATAATATTCAACATGAAGGACACATCTATGTTCTTACTTTAGCACCTCACACTTCCACGCCATCCCATCCTAGAAAAGAAGAAAATAACCATGAAAATTCACCATAGAGACGTTTCTCTATGTTTGGCCCACCATGTTCAAACTGAGAACCTCACAAATCTAACACCTCCCATTGTACTCCCTCTCCTCCCGAAATTTTCCAATGTCTCCTAGTCTCCAACCCTCTCGAGCCCTTGCTCAATCCATCGATCTCATTCAATACGCATAATTACCCAATGCTCCATCATTTCGACCGATTACCCAAGACACTATTGAACATCCTCTAGTTACCTCTTAGCATGCCCTCACTCAAGACAAAATTAAATATTGCTATCCCTTACCCTGAATTGCCTCTCAGTTTTCTATTGGAGCGATGCATAAATAGGGAGGTCACCTGGTGACTTACCACTCCGAGACCCTATCCACAACAAAATTCAATTACTGCCGCTATGCCAAATAATTCTACCTCTTAATGCAGACTTTGCAGAAGTGGCAGACTTACAACAGGGCCATGCTCTTCAACTAGCTTCTCACCTTTCAATGTTTGTCTTGGATTTCAGTCTTTGGCGCCCACAGTGATGCCTCTCATTTTGGCTCCGTCGGGAGAAGCACAACAACAATGAGAAAAACATGTTGACCATAGTGGCATTCATAACTTATGACAACAACACACTCCAGTTGCAGTTACCTTGCAAGTTATAAACAGTTCCAAACTACAATGTATGCCAAGTGGATGACAGTTGAGACAATACAGTGAAAGGTTCCCTTAGTTGGTGGAGGAAGCAGGGATGCTTCCAGATCTAAACAGGGAGGAATTGGACCAATAGGAAGGATGCCAACCTTCCTTAGATAACTAACATAAGAGGATTAGTAGTCTACAACAAGAAAGGCGATAAATAGAATTAATTATATGCTAGTTTGTTGGTCGATGTCAACATGAGTGAGTCACTTAATTGTAATAAAGAATTCGTTAGTCTAAGTAAGAAAGCAATGTATAAAATAATTGTGAGTTAGATTGTGTTAGTAATTGTTGCAGGAAATTTCTCTTTCCATTCTGAATGCGCAACGAATTATAGAAAAATAAAAGTGGCAATTACTGTCGTAATTAGTCTCCCTGAATTATTAAAGGGGACATATTTCTCTAATTCAATTGATGAAACTTTTTCTCAATCGTTTATTTCTTCAGTGTGTAATCACTTTTTGTGTGTGATTGTTTTAAATCACTGCGCGCCAAAGGAGTCAGTGCTCACCTCTCTTCTACTAGCGTTTAGATTGTTGCATGGAATTTTGTGAATCCCCTATGCCTTGGTTCATTCAATGCGACCCTCCTCCATTTCACTTTGTTTTTAACTTGCTATTGGGACATCTTGGATATTTGTGTGACTGGATAAAGGAATGTGCACCTCTCCCTCCTTANTATAGAAGCGTTGGTATTTCGTGTGCCCTCCTTCAAAAATGATACACCCTCCATTAAAGTGATTCACCTTTGATGAATTCGCCCTCTAGTCAGATCAATCCAATATAAAATATTATACAAAACTAAAACTTTAATAATAACAACATTTAATGTAAGGTAAATAATTATCATTCCCTTAATGAGCACAAATGCAAGGTAAATCCCTTGGTGAGCACAGATGCAAGTTGATGTTGATCAATGGATATGCAAACCCTCAATTCAATTTGACAAAATGTTACAAATTCCTTGACAAAGACGTGTGTGTGTGTGTGTGTGTGTGTGTGTGTGTGTGTGTGTGTGTGTGTGTGTATTTGTGTTTTTCTTAGTATGACCATGGATTATAAGATTTTTTGTCATCAAAATTGTAGAAATGTTGTCACAAAAAATAGTAATGGCCATATTTTGTTATTACTTCAAATTTATCGATATTAGTCTCAACCAAATTTCCTAACCTATTGAGTTTTAGTGTATTCTACCTCTCGTGTTGACAAGGAATTTGTTCCCGGCTTCTTTTAAGACCACGAAGAAACACATGATCCAAAACTAAAACCATACCCTAAAGTACTTTTACAATCATCATTGGAGAATGCACAATAAAATGAAGTAATAAAATTACAAAAATCGCATGTGCCATTGGCGTACCTCAATGTTCTCTTTGCTACAGAGATGTATCTCATTTGGAACCTACATAAACCTTCAAACTAAACTCACAACATAAACATTATATCAGTGTTATTGGGAATCATGTGGAACCTACATAAACCCTCAAACTAAACTCGCAACATAAACATTATATCAATGTTATTGGGAATGTCATACAATATGTCCTACTAACCTCCTCTAAATGGTAGGATCAACTTGGTTACTAGCATCATCCTTAACTTGTTCCTCACACAAGCTAGTAGGTGTGCTAACTTGCTTACAATTTGTCATCTTAAAATTATCAAGTAAATGATGACCTACATACTTTCCTTGTGAAATAGAAATTCCATTACTCAATTTTCCATTTAAATCTTATTTATCCTTTCTTCTTTAAAATCACCCATCAACTATACAAATCGACTCATCTACATATAAGCGTGTCATAAACAAATCATTCTTACCACTAGACTTGTCATAAAGAGCTAGTTGACTACTTCTAGTGAAGCTAGTTTTATGAAGGTGCGCATCTATTCTCCCATACCATGCCCTTGGACCTCAATTAAGTACATATAGAGGCTTCTTCAACTTGTAAACCTAATACTATTAACCTAGAATTTCATATCCATTGGTTTCTTCAGAAATACTGCCTCATCCAAAAAAAACCATTAAAAAGCACTAACTTGACATCCAAATGAAAAACTTTTCTTGCACGCTCAAGAATACAAAACACACATAAATACACAAGAGTACATACTTAAATGATTATTATGAAGATTCGAGCAATGACCACAATTTTAATTAATTTGCATGAGATATTCAAAATTACATTAATACAACATGGTCATCCATTAACACATTAATCACATTAATGGTCATTGAGTGGGTATTATTATTAATGTAATATTACTTTATTAATGTATTATTAATACTTCAATACTTTATTAATGTGTTAATATTTTAATTAATAATGTAATAATTTAATGTATTTATGAAATAATGTATTATTACTTTATTAATGTAGTAATTAAAAATAGTTTAATAGTTTGTTAATGTTTTACCTAATTAATCCATTAATAATTTAACAAGTTAATTTATTTTTGTATTAATACATTGATACATTAATTAATAAATCAATAATGTATTAATACCTAATTAATATATTAATTAATTAATACATTGGTAAATCTTTCAATTAATTAATACATTAATACTTTATTTGTGATCAAGCATTGTGATGGGCATTGCCATTTTTTGTCAACCATAGTCATGGTCATGGTGAACCATATTCATGATCAACCATAGTGATGATCATGGCCATGGTCATGGTCAAACATAGTGAACCATGGTCATGAGCAACCATAGTTGACCATAATCAACCATGGTCAACCATGGCCAATCATACTCTTGGTAAACAATAGTCAATCACCATGGTCAACATGGTCATCCATTAATAAATTATTACATTAGTCGTCATATATGGGTATTATTATTATTAATGTATTAAAGATTTATTAATGTGTGACTTTATTATTACTTTATTAATGTATCAATACATTATTATTGTATGAATAAATTTATTACCTCGTTATAAAAGTAGTTTTGTGTATGGGTTCATCTTTTATCATGATCTAATGATAACCTAAAATTATATCTATTTTAGAGAATATTTTAACCTCTCCAACTTAGTCAAACAAATGATCAATACAAGGTAAAGGGTACTTATTTTTAATTTTTGTTTTGTTTAGTTGTCAATAGTCAATCCACAACCTAAAATACAGTCTTTATTTTTAACAAATAGGACTAGTGCACCCAATGGAGACACATTTGGTCTCATATATTGTTTGTCCAATAGTTTTTGAAGATGCATTTTATATTCACTTAGTTCAGGAGTGCTCAGCCTATATGGCGCTTTGGAAACTCGCGATGATCTTGGTACTAAATACGTTGTGAAATCTATATCCCTTCTAGTAGGTATTGAATATCTTCTCGGAACACATCCTGAAACTTACTTAATATAGGGTCATCAATTAAAAAACAATCAAACCTCTTTTCTAGACCTTCATTTATATGTACAACATATATTTTGTAACAACCCTAGTTAAATAGTTGCATAGGGTTTATCAAGTATAGTTAATTAAATAATTAATTGTCCTAATATATTTTAGTTAAACAATGATTATTTATTAATAATATTAATTAACTATTTATTTATTTATTAATTGTTTATATTTGTTGATTAATTAATTAATTAACTCATTAAAGGTTTGGGTAATGAATTAAGAGCTTAATAATTTTTATTTATTTATTATAAAACTTTACGTATGCAAGGGGGGATGAAGCATTGAGTGGAGGGATAAGGTGATAAATGGAAGGATAAGGTAATAAATGGAGGGATAAGGTGGGTGGCATTAAAGGAGGGTAGGAGTCGGTGAATGGAGGAGGATATGACTGGGCAGAGGCCTTCGGGGAAAAGGATTATGAAAATTTCGGAGAGGAGCATTATTGCAAGGGAGGACTGTATTTTCTGGGGGAGATTTTCTGGTTTGGAGTTTGGGTGAATTGTTGTAGGGGGCACTAGGTTGCTGGGAGTTTTGGGCTCAGGTGCCATGAATCCTCACGGAATACTAGAGATAGGGATCCGGATAGGCTTCTCCTAGCTGGTTGGGTGGTTAGTCAGTTTTGGGCAGGGTTTGGTCAAAACATCAGGTAGAGTTTTGGGCAAGCAGTAGAGAGGACAGCCGGATATTGGGATAATAGCATCAACAAGAGGTATCTATGTTCTTGAATTTGCTGGGTTATGGGGTTGTTATGTAATTTATTAGATTGTTGTTCATAAATTTAAATTTATGTTGCTTATATGCTGAATGAAATTGCTTATTGCTTATGTTGAATAATCTTAATGTTTAAACTTACAAATTTTATTAGGCCTTGTTAAACTAGGTTCTTACACATGGTATCAAAGCCTTGGTTTAAAAACTTGGACGAGGGCCTACCCACCTACCCGCATGTATGCAGGGAAGTTTAGGAATGGAGTTGTTCCAACCCTGAATTTAAAGAAAAAACCCTAAAATAGTTGTATTGAAACCTTGAAATCCTTTAATTAGATGAAAATCTGAGCTCCAAGATCCACCTCCACCTAGCCTGCAAGTCAAAAAAAAAATAAAGCAAACTTTAAACATTTGTTTTTTTTTTCCTCAATAGATAGATTCATGTGTATATTGAAATATAAGGAAGAACTATTAAAAAAAAAAAAAGATACTCTCCCTAGTTCTAGCCACCTGTAAGAATGACTCTTCACCTGCACAGGCTGAGAATTAATAAGAGTTACAGTTGTAATATTGTAAAACAATCAGGGTTATTTGTTGAAACTCTCTCTATGTCTATTGCATATTAAATAGGGTGTAGTTTAACAACTTTAAATGCTATCTACTAAATAAATAAGAGAGGACATTTAATGTAAACATTACTAAGATATTCCTTAACTTGACCTGAGCCCAGACAGCAGGCAGTCAGGCTGCTTATCAGACTACTCACCCAAACACAACATCTACCAAAAACCCACATCAAAGGCCTAATAAAATTTATAACATTCAGAAGATCATTTAAATATCTGTAACTTCGTTGCATTTTATATTCGATATTTTCTAATTGCAAGTTATGAGAAATATATAATGCCTAAAGACTGGGTGGATATATAATGAAAAGATGTCTTAAAACACACCTGGCAGTCATTTCTGAACAATATTCACTTGATCAACAACTAATTAAACCACATAATATAATAGAAATGAAAATAAAGAGGAATTAGAGGATGACTAATTCCTTTGGAAGTCTGTTGGATATACTTACATATTTTATTTTCATAATTATCTCTACAGAGATCCTTCTCTTTGCAATTGTCATGTCGATTTCAATCAAAATCTTAGTATCTTCAAAAACAACTTGGGCTGAGGGAGTTTTGCAATCAAAATTTTAGCATAGCCAAAACAAATCGTGCTCATTGTCAGGGTGTTTTTCAGTAAAAATCTAGTATCTTCTCAGCCTTATAAAATGATTCGCCTTGTGCGTTATTTTAGAAATTTATTTATAGACAAACTAGGAATTTAGGGAAGCCAGAAATAAAACAAACCAGCACCCAGCACAAGCCATCGAGCCCAAGTATCGATAGCACCCACATCCATCCCATTCAAAGAGCTTACAAGCCCATTCTCAATGCACTATGCGTCCAGCGTCCAACACACCAAACCAGGGCCCAGCACACCCGCCAAGCCTACAAGAGCCAAGCTCAGCGTAAGCACCAACGTCATCGCTCAAACCACGCACGAGCCATGGCCATCTAAGGGAAGAACCCATTTCAAGAGATTCGAAGAACATCAATGAGAAGAAAACCTAAAGGTTAAAACCCATCATTGATAAGAGAAAGGGGGTGTCATCTTCAGAGGTATTTTGGCATAAAATAACTAACACTATGGATTTGAGAAGAGAACCCACCTAAATAAATATTTTACATAAAAATAAATGAAAACCCAAGAAAAGGTTTAAGCTTAAGCTCTCCTAAAAAATAAATAGAAAAACCCACAGAGTTTCGGAAGACCTCAAAACCCTCACTCCTCCTGGGTCCTGCAACGGATGGGATTGGAGGCTTTCTTTGGTCGTGCTTGGAGCCTGTCTTCTTCGCCGGTCTCTCCTCTCACACTTTGGTCACCTGGGATAACATTTAGGGCTCACAAGGGGCGTTTCTTGTGCACAATGCGTCCAAGTTCAACACCAAACACAACACAAATCTGGTCCATGAGCTACATAACACACAACACCAGATTGATTGTTAAGCGTACCTACACCAACACACAACACATGTCCACGAGAATACAAATCACAACACCAGATCAACGCCGAAGACCAAACACGAGGTGCAAGGCGAAGAGCCCACGGGACCATTATCTTTGCACTACACGCCCACAACACCAGTCAAACATACAAACCCAACACCCAAGACCAAGTGCCAAGTCGCAGGGAAGCACAGTGTGCACAACAAACACTCTACCTCTAAGCTACGAAAGCCATACATAACCAAGCAAACAAGAGGGCCAAGCCCCGACAATCCTAACACACCAAACACCAAGACACCAAGAGAAGCCATGAGAGAAGGCCATGGGCGAGGCGGCAAAGTTAGGGAGAAGAAAACCCTGGCCGCACTTGTAGAGTGGGATAGGTGGCAATGAGGGAGCGTTAGGGTTGAGGATAGTTTAGGCTTTGTTAGAGAGACGTGTAGGGTTGGGAATGAGCGTGGTGAGGGAGGGGCACGTGGGCCTCATGCGAGGACCCATTTTCCACGTTAAAATTGTTTTTTTTATTATTCTTATTTAGTTTTTATTATTTATTTATTTTTATTATTCATTTTTATTTTTTTTATTTTGGTTAAATTTTTAATGTTTTAATTTAAATTTAATATTAAAATTTTAATGTTTTAATTTAAATTTAATATTAAAATTTTAATGTTTTAATTTAAATTTAATATTAAAATTTTAATGTTTTAATTTTAATTTAATTTTAATTTTTGATAACTAGAATATAATTTAAATTACATATAGTTAATTTAGAGTTTAAGTTATTTATAGTTTAAATTTAAAATTATTAAATTTTATTTAAATTATAATTAAATTATATTTAAACTATTATGTGATTAAACATGATCATTATTATTATGTTTTAATTAATTAAATATATTTTAAGTTTATTTATAATTAAAATTATGTTTAATTATATTTAAAGTTTATAATTCATGCTTAAATTTAAAACTAGTTAAAGCGACTAATTAGATTGTTTTTAGCGAAAGGTTAAGGACGTAGAACGAGATAAGCAAGAGGGGGCTTCATGCATACTAGGCAAGTAAGCTAGAGGAATTGGCGAGTATAGCACAAAGCTAGCATAGCTATGAGGGAAGGGAGTCCGTAGTTTTCTTAGGCGAAGACATCAAGCTTAGACGCTTTAACCCTAACCTAGCCACTTCCCCTAAAGAGAGTAACATTTGTTTACAGACAAGTATAGAAAAACTTACGCCTAACCCTGTTTTCTAGTTTAAGTTGTGCAAATGTGAAACATCCTTGAACTCACCCTGACAACTTTGGTTGATGCAGGTTAAATTATACAGGATGGTGAGGACTCGAGGAAATCGAGGCAGAGGGGCATCGTCGCAGGGACCACCAGTGTCACCGCCACCATCGCCTGAACTAGCTCTCATACTGCGCTCTTTGGAGGCCATAAATGAGACTTTAAAGGGGCGTCAACCGATAGGGATCGAAGTGGAGGCCCCACCATCTAGAATGGTTAATCCAAAAGCGTCGAGGGATTCAAGGGGAGGACCTCCACCCGAAGACATCACTAGAGAACTGTAGAAGATCAAACTTCCAAAGTTTGTCGGGGGTCGTGCCAGTGAACACGCAGAAGCATGGTTGGAAGGCATGGCAAGGTGTTTTTCCTTAAGGGACTATGCGTCCACCTCAAAAGCGAAGATAGTGATTTTTCAGTTGAGAGACAGTGCCTTGAACTGGTGGGGCAACCTAGAAAGACAACTGCAACTTACCCCGGACACAGTATCTTTGGAACTTTTCGAGGACAGGTTCTGAAGGAAATATCTGCCAGCTTACTATGAGGAACAACAGGTAGGAGAGTTTCATGCTCTAGTACAGGGAAACAAAACCATAGAAGAATATGAGATTAGGTTTATGGAATTGGTCAAATATGTTTTATATATGGATAATGACCAACGATAGGCAGAACGCTTTTCCAAGGGGTGAACCCTAAGATAAGGGCTATGGTGCGGATGTGGAAACCATCTTTTGTAGTGGAATCTATGAAAAATGCGCATTATGCAAAGGAACACATGAACTTAACTAGAGGTACGAGACCAACCTTTCCGCATCGTCCTGGATTCGTGGGGAAGGCCCCTAGGACATTTTCCAGGGGAGGGGGCTCAAGGTCACCTCCATATGGTAATAGAGTTGCACCAAGGACAGTAGCCACAAGGATTTCAATGGCAGCAAGTGCAGCATCTCGTTCATCACCAACGACGCAGGCAGGTCCACAGCCATCTCAGGGAGCAGCTAGTCGGGGTAGGGGTTCCAGGGGAAGGAACTCATTTCAGAGACAGTCACAAAACAGTGTGCAGGTTCAATCCCGAGTTACATGTTGTGGATGTGGAGGACCCCATTACCAGCGTGACTGCCCAGAGTTACAATCAAGATTTGTGCATAGAGAAAGAAAGGCCACGATGGGAAGAGAAAGTAGTAGCCACCAGATTTACGCAGCGGTTAATAATCATCAAGCCGAACATCAATCCACAGTGGTGCAGTCATCAGGTATGCAAAATTGTATCAATGTTAAGATTTTATTTGATTCTAGTGCTACAAATAGTTTCATTTCACCATCTGCATTAAAAAAGAGTGGGTTGGCAGCGTGGGAGCACGATGACTTTGAACAAGTCGATATGGCTTCGAGGGAAAAACAAGCGGTAGGACCTAGCATTGATAATTGTATAGTAGACCTGGGAGTGTGTACTACTAGATTGAAGGTATACTCCATTGCTCTCGGAGCGTATGGCCTAATCATTGGAATGGATTGGTTAGAAGCTCATCATGCTTTGGTATATTGTTTCGCAAAAAGGGTGCTCTGTGTAGATGATGAAGGAAGACCAGTAGAGATCCAGGGTGTATGGAGAAAGGTGTCATTATGCTTTATCTCAACTATGAAGGTTAAGCGATGCTTGAGGCAAGGGTGTCAACTATATGTAGTGGAAGCAACGAATGAAAGGAAGGGACCCTCCTTGGATCAGTACCCGGTATTGTCATAATTTAAGGATGTTTTTCCGAACGAGTTACCGGGGTTACCTCCTGAGAGGGAGCTTGATTTTACTATTGAGCTAAAACCTAGTGTAGAACCAATTTCCAAGACTCCGTATCGGATAACTTTGTGAGTTGCAAATGCAGTTGAAAGAGTTACTGGACTTAGGGATAATAAGGCCGAGTGTTTCACCTTGGGGTGCACCAGTAATTTTTGTAAAGAAGAAGGATGGATCCTTACGACTGTGTATAGATTACAGGGACTTGAACTATGCTACAGTGAAAAATAGGTACCCAATGCTGCGAATAGATGACCTCTTCGATCAGATGAAAGGAGAAGATGTATTCTCAAAGATCGATTTGCAATCAGGGTATCATCAGTTAAGGATTAAGGAAGGTGATGTTCCTAAAACTACCTTTTGAACCTGTTTTGGACATTACGAGTTCGTCGTAGTACCTTTAGGATTGACCAATGCACCAGCAGTATTCATGAGCCTCATGAATGGTGTATTCCAGAAATACTTAGACCATTTTGTACAAGTCTTTCTAGATGACATCCTCATCTATTCAAAAAATGAAAGAGAACATGAGGAACACTTACGAGTGGTGTTATCTTGCTTTAGAGAGAACAAATTGTATGGGAAGTTGTCAAAGTGATCCTTCTTCGAGAAAGAGATCCACTATTTAGGTCATATCATTTCTAGTGAAGGAATCTCTGTGGACCTAGAAAAGGTAAAGGCCATTATGGAGTGGCCAGTGCCGAAAAATGCCCATGAGGTGAGAAGCTTCATGGGGCTAGCAGGTTATTATCGAATATTTGTGGAAGGATTCTCAAAAATAGCGAAACTCATCACCACTTTGCAGCGCAAGGGGGTTAGGTATGAATGGACAGAAGAATGTGATAGTGCATTCATTGAGCTTAAGAGGTTACTAACTAGTGCACCAATTTTACGAGTGTCAGATATGGAAAAGGACTTCGCAGTCTGCATGGATGCCTTGAAGCAAGGGTTGGGGGCCGTGCTAATGCAGGATGGAGGAGTGATAGCTTACGCGTCAAGGAAGTTGAAGAAACACAAAGATATTTATGCCACTCATGATTTAGAGTTGGCAGATGTAATGCTAGCTCTGAAACTTTGGAGGCACTATCTTGTGGGGTGAAACTTTGAGCTCAAAATGGACCATCAAAGTTTAAAACATCTCTTCACTCAAAGGGATATGAATGTTAGGAAAAGGTGATGGAATGAGTTTATGAGTGAGTACGATTTTGGTATTTCATACATCAAGGGAAAGAAAAATGTGGTCGCATATGCCTTGAGTAGGAGACCACGTGTTTTCTCCTTGGTACCTTTAAAGGTCAATCTGAGGGAACATGTGTTGACACAACTCCAAGGAGACAGTTGGTATTTAGAGGTTACTTCAAACTTCGAGAGTGGGAGGAAATTAGATCCAAAGTATGAAGGATATAGTCTGGAAGCAGACGGACTATTAAGATATCAGGGAAGGATGTACATCCCTGAAGATGGGGATATTCGAAGCATCATACTGAAGGAAAACCATAGAGCACTTTATTGTGTGCATCCAAGTGTGAAGAAGATGTACGCAGACATGAGGAAACTTTTCTTCTGGGTAGGCATGAAGCGCGATGTAGTCCATTTCATCACCAAGTGCCTAGAGTGTCAACAAGTGAAAGATGACCACCATCACTCGACAAGCCTCCTACAACCACATGATGTTCCTATGTCCAAGTGGGAAGTCATCTCTATGGATTTTGTAGTGGGGTTGCCGCTCACATCTCATAGACACAATGACATTCTTGTGATAGTTGATAAGTTAACCAAGAGTGCTCATTTTATTCCAGTTAGAGACACTTACGATGTCTCTAATGTGGCACGTGTGTTTGTAAATGAGGTCATCTGTTTGCACGGGATACCTAAGAAGATCATTTCAGATAAGGAGTCCAGATTCACTTCTAGGTTTTGGACAAGTTTGCAGTCAGCATTGGGGACTCAGTTGAACTTAAGCACAGCTTATCATCCTGAAACAGATGGGAAAACCGAGAGGGTAAATCAAGTCATGGAAGACATGCTTAGGATGTATTTCATGGATAATCAAACCCAGTGGGAGAAGTACCTACCTTTGGTAGAGTTTGCCTATAATAACAATTTTCATAACTCCATCGAAATGCCACCCTATGAAGCTCTGTATGGAAGGCCATGCAGAACACCATTGATTTGGGAAAGATTAGAAGACCGAGTAGCAGTTGGGCCAAAATTGATTCAAGATATGGAGGAACAGGTGATTCAAATTAGGCAGAGACTAAAGGAAGCATAGGATAGGCAAAAAAGTTATGCAGATCCACACAGGGCTGATCAAAGTTATGAAGTGGGAGACCATGTTTTCATTCATATGAGGCCTAATAAGAGTATCGTATGGTTCAGAAAGGGGACAAAGTTGTCACCTCGATTTATAGGACCGTTCAGAATCCAAGAGAAAATTGGACCTGTTTCCTATCGTCTCGTACTGCCATCCCACCTGCATAAAACTCATAACATTTTTCATGTATCTATTTTACGTCATTGTGTTGTTGATGAATCACATAAACTAAATTGGAAGGAATTGAAGGCATCGGACGTGGGAAATCTCATAGTAGAACCGTTATGCATATTGGAACGTAGAGTTCGACAGCTCTGGAACCGTCTGGTAGACCAAGTTAAGGTCCAATGGGACAAGTATAGTCCTGGATTTGCTACTTGGAAAGACACCAAGATATTACGACGAGACTATCCCTCACTTTTTTGACCACCTCGAGAATATGTTTCTCGAAGGTGGGGTTATGTAACACCACTTTTTGACTTAGACAACTAGGATTACCTGAGGCCTACATACTTTTATTTTCTATTCACAATGAAACTATTAAATGATACACTTAACCTTTTAAGACGTATGAACTTTTATTAATGTTTAAATATATTTGGATAATGATGGATATGATGCGATATATTGTGAGAATGTAAATTTTATGAATGTTGAAATATTATTGATGATGATGGATATGATGCGATATATTGTGAGAATGTAAATTTTATGAATGTTTAAATATTATTGATGATGATGGATATGACG
>JASDQU011443291.1:31137-42279 GCA_032191745.1 Picea mariana | reverse complement strand
TTGGGGACATCCAAAGGTCTCGTGGCCACAAGAGTCTAGCACCGTGGTGAGTGTCGTGACTGGCGGTCTGCTGAGCCAATTAACGACGTGATTGGTTCTTCATGTTTTATACTTGATGTTGAGGTGGAATTGTTGCAAGTATGTGGACCAATTTGGATGGCAATCATTCTGCAATTTTCCTTGTGTCTACATGAACTGCAGTGGCTTATGATCAGTGTGGATGATTGTCTCCTTCCCAAGAATGTAATGTCTCCACTGGTGGCAAGATTTCATAATGGAGTACATTTCTTTGTCATAAGTAAAGTACTTACAAACAACATCTAATAGTGTCTCACTATGATAGGCCACAGGAACGTCTTGCTGAGTGAGAACGACACCCACCAAAGAGTTTGAAGCATTTGTTTCGATCTCGAAGGGATAATGTAGGGATGGTAGTGAAAGTACTGGGTCCAAGCACAAGTGCTGCATCAAATCGTTGAATGCTTTTTGTTGGGACCGGCCCCATGAAAATTTTTCCTTACCACCACCCCTAGTTATTTGGCTAAGGGCCCATGCAATATGGGATAATCCTAACATGAACCTGCGGTAGAAATCGGCAAGGCCCAAGAAGCTTTGAAACTCAGAGAGTGTGGTTGGGGCTAGCCAGTCATAGATGACTTGGATCTTGGTTGCATCCACATGTACGCCATGCTGATCGATTATGTAGCCCAGGTAATGGACCCTGTCCATGTCGAAGGAGCATTTTTCCAAGTTGGCATATAGCTTGTGCTTCCGCAGGGTGTGTAGAACTTGTTGAATATGTTGCAAATGTTCGACCCAAGTCTTGTTGTAAATGAGAATGTCATCCAGATACACCACTACAAAAGTATTGGTGAATGGTCATAGGATATCGTCCATCATCCTCATGAAAGTGGCTAGAGCCTTTGTCAAACCAGAGGGCATGACCAACCATTCAAAAAGGCCTTCCTTTGACTTGACGACAGTTTTCCATACGTTTGTCTGCACTATTGGGACCTGGGATCAATATTACTGAAGTATTTGGGCCCCGTGAGTTGATCAAGGAGGTCGTCGATTCGGAGAATCAGGTACCGGTTTCTATCTGTGATTTTATTAAGAGCCCGGTAATCAATGCAGAGTCTCCAGGTTCCATCTTTCTTCTATACCAGCATGATTGGGCTCCTGCAAGGCGATGAGTTGGGATGGATGTGCCCCTTGTGGAGAAGTTCTTGGATCTGTCGCTTGATCTCCTCATTCTCTAATAGAGAGTGACGATAGACTGGCCTATTGGGCAACGGTGCGTCGAGGGTCAGATCGATGGGGTGCTTGACCTGGAAATGTAGAGGTACCCCGATAGGTGAGGAGAAGATATCTGAATATTCTTCCATGACCTTATCTACTTGCTTCTACTGTGTGGAGAGGTCGGACACAAAGACTCTGGATGTGGCTATGATATTTTGGTTATTCTAAGAGCGAATCACGAAGAAGACAAACTTCCTCGTCTGAGAGATGACCTTCTTGCATTACCTAGCAGAGATCAAGGAAATCACACTAGGTGGGACTCCCTCGGCTATCCTATACAATTTCCCGTTCAAAGTAATAATAACACTACGAGGCCTAGACTCATATACAACATGACATTTCCATAAATAAGGTTGGCCCAAAAGAACACACAAAATTTGAGAGGAGCAACATCACACAATGCCTCATCTTTGAAGGGCTTGATGTTGTACGACAATCGACATTGTTGGTTGACGTGAAGATCACTTCCTTGGCGGAGTCATCCAATGGTGTAGGGTTGTGGGTGCGATGTTGTCGGCAGGGCGAGCTGCTTGACAACCTCTGCTGAGATGAGGTTCTTCTGGCTACCACTATCCACGATGAAGTGCAGCGGGGTTCCTTTTACCCACATCAATGAATGGAAGAGGCATTCTCCTTCTTTTGTCTCGTCTGGTTCACCAGGCTGGAGCTTGGTGGTAACAATTGTGGCACTGGGTTCTGCATTAACGATCTGTCTTCCCCTTTCTGGTTCTGGCTTAGAGTCTGAACCCTTATATGATTCAAAGTTTTTCACTTCGGCCACTAGTGACTTCTTTGAGCGACAATCAACAGTGTTATGCCAAGGGCTCTTATGGAAGTCACACCACTTCCTGGTATCTTTCTTTGTCTTTCTGGTGTTCTTCCTTGCTTGTGGCTTGGACTGGTTGTCCTGATAGTGTCCATCTTTTCTCTATCCTTTGTTCTGTGGGTTGGGGCCACCCTTTCTTGGCTTTTGTTGTGAGGGGTTCCAATGTTAAGAACCAAATATCAATATAGCAAAGAAAAACCTCTGAAAAAGTACTCAGTTCTTTGAAAAAGAGATAATTTCAGATAATAAGCCTCCTCGAGGAGGCAACCTCCTTTTACCCCACTTAAATGTTCAAGTACAAGATGATTCCAAATGAAAATGTCTCCTTGGTATATACATAGGAGACTAGGAGTTATAATTACAACTAATGGAATAAATCCAACATAAATAAAATAACATTAGTAATGTAATATGCCCCAATTAAGGGGTAACGAGACAGTATTAGGGCTTAACATGCCCCTCCCCTTGAGAAAAGTGTTGTTTGCAACGCTTGAGTAACTCTAGATGCTTCTCACAAAATTGTTACCCACCTTCATGATTTTACCCCATGGTACTTAATAAATAAGGAATTTGGCACATATGTCCTTATTTTCATGCCCTCAAAAAACTCACAATTATCTACAAATTTCCCATTCCTTCCATTGATGAACTTTTGGATGAATTGAGTTGTGCTCTCCATTTTGTCTATCACGAGATACGTATGAAATAAGAATACATTACCAAGACTTCCTTTAGAACTCATCATGGTCACTATGATTTCTTAGTCATGCCCTTTGGCCTGTGTAATGCCCTCTCCACTTTTTAAAGTCTCATGAATCATGTCTTCCTTCCTTTCCTCCGTCATTTTGTCTTATGTTTATTTGATGATATTCACATCTATATGAAAACTTGGCAAGCCCATCTCACCCATGTGGATCAAGTTCTACATCTACTATCTAAGCACAAACATTTTCTCAAAAAATATTAATTTTCTTTTGGAGCCTTTGAAGTTGAGTACCTGGGTCATATTGTCGGAAAGGATGGTGTATGGGTGGACCCTAAGAAAATTGAAGCTATGAAGGATTTTCCTCACATAAACCCTCAACTAACAATGGTCACAACTACTCATGGTCACAAAAGTTGGATTATGAAAATGTATATTTTCACAGTAGAATTTTGTTTTAAATAGGACATATGGAAGTTCAATGCTCGAAAGGGCCATGACAAGCTAGGAAGAACCAACGTAAGTCAAGTTGGTGGGTTGGTGCCAAGGCATAACATCAAGTGATTAGCAAGGATGAGTTGGATGACTCAAACCCACCCATGGATGAGCCAAAAATAGAATCAAAAGAAATCAAGGGCATCCCATTGAAAGAGCAACAAGTGGTATCACAGGATTCGGTGAAAAGGGAATATGTTATTCCCCCAGATCTAGGTCAAGAAGATGAAATATCACTAATTACTCAAACAAAGGCGAGTTGCGCAGATGAGGCAAAAAAGGAGGAGACTCTATAACAACTAGAAACTCCAAACTAAGGAAAACTAGGATTAGAGGGAGCAACACTGAATTCATCGATAACAAAGAAAGTTTGGACAACAAGAATAAAGAAGAAAAAACATCCTTCAATAACATAGTGAGTAGTGATGAAAAACCTAACACATATTCCAATTTAAACATTTATTAAATAAGCAACTTGTCAAAAATTTTAAGGAAAAAATTAAGGAATGTGGTTGAACCATAAATACAAGCTCTCTCATAAATTAGGAGCAAAGAACTATTGTTTTTCAAGTTCTAGAGATCCCATGTCACTGGAAAATCCTTTTATTATAATATAATATTTCAGTTCTAGTTAAAAATTATATATCTATATCTATATATATATATATATATATATATATATATATCACCAATTACATAAAACGTTTTTGGCTATGCTAATTTTTCTAAACTACCTAACTTTAGGCTAATTTTATGAAAGGTTTTACATTATAACGCATTTCCCGTAATAGAAAAACAAGTTACTTTGTTGTCGCACAATATATCTAGGCATAACAAGCATTTTATAACGTGTTAACGCATGCGGTCCCGACTCTGAATGTTAATTGTTCAATACCTACAATGGCGGACTGACTGTATACTACTGCAATGGGCTCAAATATAGGCAAAAGAAAAATCTACAGCTCAGAACCACTCATTAGAAAATGGCTAGTTAAACTTCTGGGAACCATTGGGAATTAGAGAAATCTAGAAATTTACTAATTAAAAAGATCTTTAGAACCAAAAAAATATTTTAGTTTACACTGTGTTTATATCTAGATAATGATAAAATTGAAGGTGAGTTGAGGAGGACAAACATGTTTCTACTTCAACAAGCAACAATTACAATATAGAAATTACTAATTTAATTTGTATTAATAATTATATGAATATATTTAACACTATTGAAAGTTTAACATCCATAAAGATTTTATTAGAAAAATAGAAACAAAATTGAAAAATACATATATAAAGTTTTAACATATTTTAAAAATTAAACTCTACATATATAAACTTCAAACATCTTTGTAAATTTGAAGCATTATTTTTGTTCTGATTGGAAAAAGCTAAATAGTGCTACTCTTGTAATATGGAAATACAATAAAAGTCAATGATATGGTTGGTTGATAGCAACAACAAACTAGAGCAAATGTTTGTCATGGATAGGGTATTGATTTATTCTACTTTCATGTTTAGTCTTGGCTTAAAGAAAAACACACATGCATTAATTTTTTTTCATATCCACATCTATAAAGTGAGTAATATTAAATTTTTTTACTTTAATAATTTTTAAAATAATATTTAGTGTAGTTTAGTATTTGCTTTATAGTGATATTTTAAATAAATATAATGAAAAAATTTGTAATAAATTATGTATATGTAATAATGGAATAAAAATATTTACATTTTAATTTAATAGAATTTTAACTTAAAGTTCTTTATTTTTCAAACTAATTTCCAAGCTCCCATTTTCTTGATGTTGAAGTTCTCAAAAAGCTCCTAAATTCCCAAAAGAGTTTCCAACCGATTGAAAACTTTCTATTTCCAAAGATATTGGAAATAAGTAGAAATACAATTATACATTTTTATAAAAGAAATAGAAATAAAAATATAACTAAATTTTTTTACACTGTAATAATTTATGTGAAACCACCATTGTTGGTTGGTGGTTTTCATTAATTAAAAATAGACTACTTATTAGTCGATCATTGTTGGTTGGCGGTTTTCATTAATTAAAAATAGACTACTTATGATCTAGATTTTATGAGCAGAACGAAATGACTACAGATTATTAACAAGTGCTTAACACAAAATAACAGAGATACAATAAAACTGGTTTTCTATTCAATAAGGAAATACGCTGAAACTGTAAAATGCAACTGAAACAAGCTTGCTGGAATGGTGGTGGCTTATCCCTGAGAAGAGATGTGATAGTTGCGCTCATTCGCAAGAAGATCATTACAATGAGGCTCTAAAGACATTTTTACAATAAACCGGAATGCCAAAAACCCTAGACATCCAAAAACCTAACCCTAGGAGATGAAGCTCCAAAAGTCATGTGGGTCCCGTTTGGGTAAGTTAGTACATCAACTTCCTGGGGTCGTAACTTTTGCATACGGTCTCTTTTTTAGGCGTATGATAGCCCAATGGAAAGGTATCATCGACGAGATTCATTTTGGGGGATCAAACATACCTTTGGTTATCAATGAAAATCTCTATCTAAAAAAACCTTCATTTAGGCCCTCAAAATGGCCCCAGAAGTTAAAACTGCTAAAAATAGTAAATTGCCAAAATTGTCAGAAAATTGTTTTGATCCAGTTGGAAGAGGTGGGTGGCCACCGATATCCACCTGGATCAATCCTCCCTCCTTAGGAAGGAATGGTTTCCATTGCATTGAGTTCCCCTATCAGATGAGCAAATTCCTGCTGAATTTGGCCCCGGGTGAGCCACTTGCCTTGGTGCAGGAGTTGCCCTGCTTTGATGAATTGATAAAGATGGATCATTTGCTGTCGAGTTCCCTTGATCCGTGTGACCACAATATGATCATTGGATGTCTCTTGTATGAATCCAAGTTCATCTTTGTTGGTGTCAACTGCTCTGCTACGTCTGAGGTATCCAATAATGGTGGGAACTAAGGATGAAGGAGATCCACGTTGAACACTGGGTGCAGGCCAAGGAAAGGAGGAATGTTTTGCTCAAAATAATTATCCCCCATGACCTTGGTGATGGTGTACGACCCATAACGGAGTGGGAAAAACTTCTGATGGGGTCCTGTAAGGCGTTCTTTCTTCAAGTGAAACCAAACTTTGTTGCCCACCTAAAACTTATGTGGCACCCAATGTTGATCATGGCATTGCTTGTACTTGTCATTGGACTTCTGTACGATATCCTGAACCTTTTGGTGGATGTGTTGGATGCACTCAATGAACTGGGTGGCTTTGTCAGTATCAGTTGGAGCAGGAGATGAGTCGGTCGAGGTGAATGCAAGGGGAAGTGCAACATCTATGGGACCCAATGGTTGGAATCCCAACCCCACCTGAAAAGGGTTGTGGTCGGTTGAGCTATGTAGGACTCAGTTGTAGCTATGTTGGAAATAGGGAAGGCTCTCATCCCATGTGCGAGGGTGCTTTGAATTATACATGTGAAGGATATGCACAATCATTCAATTTACGACCTCGGTTTGGACATCTATCTGGGGGTGGAAGGCTATGGATTTGGTGAGCTTGGTGTTCAACAGTGACCAGAGGCTCGACCAAAATGTGCTAAGAAATCGGCTATCCCAATCTAAGACAATGGTTTGTGGGATTCCAAAATGTACCCAGACTCGTTCAAAGAAGATCTTGGCAGTGGCCTCTATTGTGATGTTCTTCTTGCAAGAAACCATAATCACCATCTTAGAAAAGCAATCAACAACCACAAAAAAAATTCATTTCCCCTCTTGGTGGATGGGAGGCCCAACATGTAGTCCATTGAGATGGATTCCCATGGCCTGTCATGAGTAGGAAGAGGGGTGTATATGCTCTATTTCTTTGTGGTTAGTTTGGTAATAGTGTAGGTTGTGCAGGACCTAATATACTTGTTGACCTCCTGTCGAAGTTTCGACCAATAGAAGTGTTTCTGTAGCATCGCCACTGTCTTTTCGATGCCAAAGTGTCCTGCCACCCGACTGTAGTGGGATTCCCATATCAGCTTCGCTCGCTCTCTTGATGGAACATAGATANCAGTGACATGATTGGTGCTTCATGTTTTACACTTGATGTTGAGGTGGAATTGTTGCAAGTATGTGGACCACTTTTGATGGAGATCATTCTACAATTTTCCTTGTGTCTGCATGAAATGTAGTGGCTTATGATTAGTGTGGATGATTGTCTCCTTCCCAAGAATGTAATGTCTCTACTGGCAGTAGGCTTTCACAATGGAG
Organism: Picea mariana; assembly: GCA_032191745.1. Taxonomy (NCBI): domain Eukaryota; kingdom Viridiplantae; phylum Streptophyta; class Pinopsida; order Pinales; family Pinaceae; genus Picea; species Picea mariana. Next base: position 34,716 of record JASDQU011443291.1, on the reverse strand, counting down.
TAAATTTCTTTGTCATAAGTACGGTACTTACAGACAACATCTGATAGTGTCTCACTATGATAGGCCATGGGGTGGTCTTACTGAGGGAGAACGGTGCCCAACACAGAGTCTGAAGCATCCGTCTCAATCTCGAAGGGCTAATGCAAGTCTGGTAGTGAAAGTACTAGGGCTAAGCACAAGTGCTGCTTCAAATCGTCGAATTCTTGTTGTTGGGACCGGCCCCACGCAAATTTTTCCTTACCACCACCCTTGGTTATTTGGCTAAGGGCCCATGCAATATGGGAGAATCCCAACATGAGCCTGCGGTAGAAATCAGCATGGCCCAACAAGCTCTGAAGCTCAGTGAGTGTGGTTGGGGCTGGCCAATCACAGATGACTTGGATCTTGGTTGGATCCACATGTACGCCATGATGATCAACTATGTAGCCTAGGTAATGGACCCTGTCCATGCCGAAGGAGCATTTTTCCAAGTTGAAATATAGCTTGTGCTGTCGCAGGATGTGCAGAACCTACTGAATATGTTGCAAATGTTTGACCCAAGTCTTGCTGTAAATGAGAATGTCATCCAGATACACCACTACAAAAGTATTGGTAAATGGTCACAGGATATTGTCCATCATCCTCATGAAAGTGGCTGGAGCATTTGTCAAACCAAAGGGCATGACCAACCATTCAAAAAGGCCTTCATTTGACTTGAAGGCGGTTTTCCATACGTCTGTCTGCTCTATCGGGAGCTGGTGGTACCCAGACTTCAAATCAATCTTACTGAAGTATTTGGCTCCTGTGAGTTGATCAAGGAGGTCATCGATTCAGGGAATCGGGTACCGATTTCTAAATGTGATTTTATTCAAATCCCAGTAATCAATGCAGAGTCTCCAACTTTCATCTTTTTTCTAGACCATCACGACTGGGCTCTCACAAGGTGATGATATGGAATGGATGTGCCCCTTGTGGAGAAGTTCTTGGATTTGTTTCTTGATATCCTTATTCTCTAACATAGAGTGATGATAGACTGGCCTATTGGGCAGCGGTGCATCAGGGGTCAAATCGATGGGGTGCTTGACCTGGCAGTGTAGAGGTACCCTAGTAGGTGAGGAGAAGATATCTGAGTATTGTTCCATGACCTTATCTACTTGCTTCTGTTGTGTGGAGAGGTTGGACGCAAAGACTCTAGATGTGGCTATGATATTTTGCTTATTCTAAGAGCGAATCACAAAGAAGACAAACTTCCCCATCTGAGAGATGACCTTCCTTCATTGCTTNAACACTACGAGGCCTAGACTCATATACAACATGGCATTTCCATAAATATGGTTGGCCCAAAAGAACATCACAAACTTCGAGAGGAGCAACATCACACAATACCTCATCTTTGAAGGGCTTGATGTTGTATGACAATCGACACTATTGGTTGACATGAAGATCACTTCCTTGGCGGAGCCATCCAATGGTGTAGGGTTGTGGGTGCGGTGTTTTCGGTAGGGCCAACCGCTTGATGACCTCTGCTGAGATGAGGTTATTCTATCTACTGCTATCCACGATGAAGTGAAGCAGGGTTCCTTTTACCCAAATCAGTGAATGGAAGAGGCGTTCTCCTTCTTTTGTCTTGTTTGGTTCACCAGGTTGGAGCTTGGTGGTAGCAACAGTGGCGTTGGGTTCTGCATTAATGATCTGTCTTCCCCTTTATGGTTCTGGCTCAGAGTCTGAACCTGCATATGATTCAGAGTTTTTCACTTCGGCCACCAGCGACTTCTTTGAGCGACAGTCAAAGTTGTTATGCCAAGGGCTCTTATGGAAGTCGCACCACTTCCCGGTATCTTTCTTTGTCTTTCTGGTGTCCTTCTTTTCTTGCGTCTTGGATTGGCTGTCATGATACTGCCCATATTTTCTCTATCCTTTTTTCTATGGGTTGGGGCCGCCCTTTCTTGGCTTTTGTTGTGAGGGGTTCCCATGTTAAGAACCAAATATCAATATATCATAGAAAAACCTCAGAAAAATAACTCAACGCCTTGAAAAAGAGATAATTTCATATAATAAGACTCTTCAAGGGGGAAACCTCCTTTTACCCCACTTAAATGTTCAAGTACAAGATGATTCCAAATGAAAATGTCTCCTTGGTATATATAGGAGACTAGGAGGTGTAATTACAACTAATGGAATAAAGTCGACATAAATAAAATAACATTACTAATGTAATATGCCTCAATTAAGGGGTAATGAGCCAATATTAGGGTTTAACATGCCCCTCCCCTTGAGAAAAGTGTTGTCTGCAACACTTGAGTAACTCTTGATGCGTCTCTATAAAATACTCATCTTCCCAATTGGAATCTTTAGCTGGTAGTTTCCTCCATTTAATGAGATAATCTAAAGTGGATCTATTCCTCAACTGGCGAATTATTATGTCAGTGATGGCTTTAGGCTCCAATATGATTTTTCCTTCCTCGTCAAGTTTTGACAATATAGTTTGAACTGGGATCTTGTCAAATATAATCTTCTTTAAGAATGAAACATGGAAAATTGGGTGTACTCGTGAAGATGCACGCAACTCCAATTTCTATGCCATAGTACCAATCTTTTGCAACACCTTATAAGGGCCATAGTACTTTGGTGATAATTTATTATCCTTCTTGGCTTTCTTGAGGGACATATGTTTGTATGTTTGTATTCTTAAAAATACCCAATCCCCTACTTCAAAACTTCTTTCACTACGATGTTGATCTACTTGTTGTTTCATGCGATTTTGTGCCATGGTCAAGTTTTCCTTTAAGATTTGGAGAACTTGTTGTTGATTCTCCATGTGATCTTCTACTGCTTGAACCTTAGATTTTTATTTTAGAGAAGAAGTGATGGAAGGAGGGTGGTATCCATAAAGTTCCATAAATGGTGTTATTTTTGTTGCAGTATGAAAGGAGTGTTATACCACCATTCTGCCAAGGGTAACCATTTGAACCATTGTGTTTGTTTATCAGAGACAAAGCAATGAAGGTATCCTTCTAGACATTTTTTCACTATATCGGTTTGTCCATGAGATTGAGGATGATAGGATGACCTATGAGTCAATTGAGTACCCAAACAAGAAAATAATTATGTCCAAAAATGTCCAGTGGAGATGGGATCTCTGTCACTTACAATAATCTTTGGGCTGCCATGTAGCTTTTGAACTGTCTCCATGAATGCGGTGGCAACTGTACTAGATTTGAAGGGATGAGAGAGTGCACAAAAGTGTGCGTACTTGGTCAGTCTATCAACAATCACCATGATGACACTCTTTCGTTCAAACTTCGGTAACCCTATGATGAAATCCATGGAAACCGCCTCCTAGCGCTGACTTGGGATGGCTAATGGTTGTAAAATACCTGGGGTCTTAATTGTTTCCACCTTATTTTCTTGGAAAACCAAACATTCTGCCACAAACCTTTGAACATCAGTTTTAAGGCCATCCCCAAAAAAATCCTCCTTGACTCTATGGTAGGTTTTCAAAAATCCCAAGTGCCCTCCTATTGGAGAGGTGTGCAACTCTAATAGTACCTTTTGTTTGAGTTGGGAGTTCTTACATAAATATAAGAGATCTTTGTACCA
>JASDQU011443291.1:12142-23214 GCA_032191745.1 Picea mariana | reverse complement strand
AATTTCTTTTATGAATGCATGTTTGTTATTGAACATGTGTTTCTTAGGACATGCACACTTTCTTGAGAATGTGCATGCATTCCTTAGAATGTGCCTACATGTATCACTTAGTGGAGGTTTAATGTTTTCTGAACCTGTCACATTTGGAACGTGTGCACGTTCCTAGAAATGCGTACGCATTCCTGCGAGTGCACATTTCTACTCACCCCATCACCACATTATCATCCACCAACTTCGTGCACTCACCCCTACACTAAGAAGACTAAGAGACATTGTAATTTTTGTGGGCGAGATTTTCAACTACAGTATAAATTATTTAAGAAAATGGAAACCTTAGAAGTAGAAATGAATAAGTACACCATCAATTTTGATTATTCTTCAAACTCTTCTTCTGAAGGAAATGCAACTTTTGTTTCTAGTTTTTCATTCGATGCATCATCTACTTCTTCTTTTAATGAGTGGTTTATTGATTCTATATCATCCTATCATATGGATAAGGATAAAGCCATTTTTTCTACTCTTAATGAATGTAACACCAAACAAATATTTGTTGATGATGATAGATCTATTAGTGTTATAGATTCTGGAACAATCAAACTACATTATGGTCATTTTAATGATGTATTATGTCTTCCAAGTCTCCCCTACAATATTTTATAAGTTTATCAAATCACTCAATCACATAAAGGTAAAATACTAGAGTTTTCACCTCATCAAGTTGTAATCAATGATTTAAACTATCATACACATGTCATAGCAAATTGAATTCTTGATGATATTACGAGGTTGTATGGATTTGACAAATTTTGTTTATAATTGTTTCCATCATTTTTTATTTCTCATACTTCAAATGACTTGAGAAAAATTTGGCATAAGTGATTAGGTCATCTAAAATATCACTCATTGCAATAGCTATGTAATCAGACTATGGGAATCGGTCTTTACGAGATATTTTAGATGACCTAATCACAGATGGTGTTTGTGTCGATTTTGTTCTTGGAAAATATCATCCGACAATTTTGACAAACATATCTCGTAGCACACCTCAAAACCCTTGCATTTTGTTCATAGTGATTTTTGTGCTCCACCCCATTCTCCTTATTTCTCTAGGTTCAAGTAATTCTTAACTTTGATTGATGACTTAGAGTTCAGACACACTTGGTTTTATTTCTTAAAACTTGAGAGTGAATTTTTTGATATATTTTTGGCCTATAAGGCCCTTGTAGAAAAACAATTTGGATATCAACTCTAGAATTTAAGAATATATAATGGAGGTGGACATGTTAACAATAAATTTACAACTTATTGCATCGCATAATGTATTCAGATTTAACATAATGTTCCATATACACCATAACAAAATGGTGTTGTTGAGAGAAATAATCTCACATTAAAGGAAGGACATACTCATAGCACACCCTAGATACCATGAGAGCTAGAATTCAAGATCCCTAAGGAACAACTAGGTTGTGGGATAGTAGAAACAATATTGACGATATGAAGACTTGGCAATTGCATGATCGAATCTAAGGGATTAAGTGCTCATTTTTTGATGGAAGTCTAAAAATGCACAATTTGTTTTGGAAATGGACAAGAGGAAAATAATTTCTATATTGAATGAAGGAAGTGTTGGTCCTAAGGTCTGCACCTGACTTCTAAGGGCAGAGCTAGGATGACTCATTTGTTGGAATGGTTGTTTTTTTATAGGTTTGATTGATTTGTTTGATGGTCAACTGATGGATGAGATTTCAAGGACAGGGATCTAGTTGGAATGTTTAACAATATCAACTACAATGTTTTCCTTAGCTGGTGGCATGCATTATGGTAAGAAGATAAATATATAATGATAAATAGAGGAAATACTAACAAGCATACAATGTGTCACTTGTTGTATGAAATTTTGGAATTGAAATGATATTTAAGATCCAAAACATGTACTTGAACACAAATTCTCCAAATAGGTTGTATGGCAATAAACAATTTACTGAAACAATAGCTGAAATTAGGTTGTATGACAATAAATAATTCATTGAGACAACAATTGAAAATGAAAGAAACAATGAATTGCATACTTTTTACTTGCATTCAAATAATATAATAAGACAAACAATATTTGAGAATAAAACAGTCAGTCACCAGAAATTATATTCACCATGTGGAAAACTTAATAGTTTTATAATTCAAATCCCAACCAAATTCCTGGTGCTTGATACCCCTCAAAACCTGAACCCCTTTTACATTCATAGATTCATCTATTTATCCCCACCAATAGAGGTTTCAAATACCTCTATCATATCTCAAAGTCAAATTGATGAGGTGGCTCATCGATTGTTGTCTATGAGTTATTTAAAAAAAAAACATCTGTAGAATTCCTGAAAAATAGGGTCCAAATATTCATTTGTATCTCTAAAACTGTGATAGTTGTGTAAAAACCGAGATAAGTTTTAGTGAATGGGCCTATTCCCAATAAAATCCTCTTTTTGTTTTCAAAACTTCACCTCTAGTTTCTCTGAAATCACGCCCAAAGTTAGTGACTAAAACAAGAAATCATTGAAATGTTTAAATAGTGAAAAATGGGATGTAAATATTCCTTCGAATATTCCAAACCATGACACCTATATAAAAAATGAGAGAGGATTTTGTGAATGGAACAGTTCCCACGAAAAACCTCTTTTGGTTTCTAAAAATTCATTTCCATCCTTTCGGAAATTGTGCTTCAAGACAAAGACTAAAACATGGGAAAAAAAGTATTGCATGTAAAATCCGGAAATGCCATCTATTAATATACTCCTTGAAATCAAGAAGAAATTCATTTATGTCGACCCTCTATATTTGTTTTCTCAAAATATTTGATAAGCATAGATATGATAATCCCTAGAAAATAGGAATCAGGCCAAAATTTGACAGTGCTGCATAAATTTTAGGTGTCACTTATGCTTCAAACTTCAAATATGGAATTGAGTTTCATTTTCCTGAATTGGAGGAATTTTGCAATGCTTGACGTAAATCAAAAACATTGTTCTCATCATAAGAATTTTTTTATTACAAGTGGCAGTAGTATCTCTAAATTAAACCAAAAATATTCTATCAGTGTAACTAGAGCTATTGTCGATAACTAAAGTGAAAGAGTTTGCATAGTAGGAGTCTTCATAGGTTGTAAATTGTTGTTGTCTTTGCATTGATGCCCTCGAAATTTGGAAATTGACCAATGTTGTGGAATGCTCTGCCACTTTTCCATTAATCTGGAAATAATTAATATATGGACAATTTTGTTCTGATAGCACCAAGTTTTCTCCTAAAGCACTGGGAAATTTTGAAAACCGTCCTTGATTAGGCTAAATCGCCCCATTCCTGAAGTGGGTTTTTAACAATTTCTTCAAATTACTTACCACCTTCTCACAACTTAAGCCCAAAATCCACTTCTCAGAATTGTTGTGTTTCTAGAACATTTTTTTCTGATCAAACCAATTTTTCTCCTGAACCGTTGGGATATTTTGAAAACCATCTGCCTTAGGCTCGATATCTTGATTCATGAAGTGGGTTCTAAACAGTTTTGAAAGATTCACTATGGTTTGATCAGAAATGGAGCCCAAATTTCCCTTCCTAGAATGATGATGGGTGTTAGCACTAGAAGTCACCTTCAGATTGCATGGAAGGCAAGCCTAGTACCCATCAGTTTATATGTGAATGTAAGAGTGTTTTAAAGGGTCAAATGGAAAAGACTCGAAATGATAATATCCCAACTCAGAAACAGGGCTAGCAATGCACCAACAATGAAGGTCTTGGATAACTTCAATCAGTAGTTTGGGAGTAGATATGAATAGAGGGAAGACTTGAGTGAGAGGAGCATAGGGACTGTTGCAAACATCAGGTCTACAAAAAGTCTAAGGAAGAAATTTTCTAATCATAAGATCTTCTTGACATCAGAAACTAAGGAAGCTAAATAAACATCATGATAATATAATGATCAAACATCCACCATAACATCACCACAATTATTCATGTGAATCATTCAAATCATGAACATTTAGCATCAAAAACAAATATATTGAAAGAGAAGTTGATTTCTATAAGTCAAAAAGTCTTAAGTCCAGTACATAGCCATATCACAGTCACTTCATATAAATATTACAGTCTAAGGGAGCCTTGATCAACCATCTGAACCTACCAAAGAAAATGATCTATCTATTTATAACAAAAGGGAGGCAACAACTGGAGGTACGAGCTGGCCCCCTTCCCTTGAAAAACTATAAACATTTATTTTCTCTAACAACTTATCTATCCATCTATGCTATAAAATAGGAAAATGTTGGTGACTAATCCAACTGAAATTCAAACTAAATTGATTCCCTTTTTCTACGCATCTCCTTGTTTTCCATTTGTACTTCAAGGCATGTGGTTGTCTTCATAATGCCAGTTGTTTCTTCTTCATCCTTCTTCATCATAAATTTATCCAAAATTTGTTAGCTTGGTCCTCCTAGATCCTTTGTCTTTATTGGCAGCTTCCTTTGGTAGAAACAATGGGTAGCGCACTACAAGGAGAAAAGGTAGCGCATGTAGGTAGCGCCATTATGTTGTATATCTGTAAAGACTCTTCTCTCTGTGTAATATTACGTAGCACAGTTAGGTAGCACCCCTGTGTTGCACCCGTATGACAATTTTGTTCTCTACCAATTATTAGGTAGCGCCCCTATGTTGTGCCTGTATGACAATTTTGTTCTCTACCAAATATTAGGTAGTGCCACTTACGCTGCGTCTGTCTGCAGATTAGGTAGCATTTCCAAAAATGCAGCGCCTTCAATCTTGAAAGTGTGCAGATCAATTTGTGGTCTTTCATGATGACAAAACCATTTCAATTAAGTGCCTTGACTGTACATTGGGTAGTGCCTTTTTATCACTGGGGAAACTAGCACTTAGAAAAAACTCAAAACCCAGCTAGTTAAACGATTAGAATCATGTATAATGGCATAGCTAGTATGTGAATATCAGTTAACCCTCCCAAAAAGGAACAATTCTAAAAAATGGGGCTTACCATTACCAACTATTTTGTCTTTTAACACTTAGCCTCACACTCTTTCTGGTAGAAAGACGATCTTCAATTGGCACAACAGACTTCTTGTTCTTAGCATTGACAGGCTTCTTCAGTGTAGTTGTTCTCTCCTTAGCTATTGGTTTATCATCTTCAATGGTAGCTTCAACCAACACCTGTAAATTTCTTTGGGCTGCTGCATCTTGAAAGTGTTTCATCTCTTCCTTTAACTTCTTGTTATGAGACTGAAAGCCTATGTTTTGTCTATAAATATTCTTCAGCTATTTATGAAGGGGTAGAGCCTTTCTCACTGCAAACCTTGCCAAGTCAAGGGTATGATTGTAACCAACCATGAGCTCTTCCATATAAGCCAAGTGGAACTTGTCTTCTACTTTAAGATGATCTATTTCTTTTATTGCATCTCTAAGCTACTTGATAAGTCTTTTGTAGGTCTGACTATCAAGAGGGGCAGTGGCATGCTCAGTCTTAATAGGCTTTTTCTTAGATTACTCCTCCTCCTACATGGGAAGTGTCTTGTCTACCTCATTGGGTTCCTTGCTGGCTCTACTTTTATTCTTCTTTCTCTGCACAAGAGTTTCATTGTTTCTTACCACGGGCTTCTCAATGCCTTTCTCAGAGGTTTCATCTTTTCTCTCCAAAGGCATTTTATAACTTTACCCTTATGTACAGGGGTTTCTTTCTTTCCTTCAGTAGACTGAAAGCTACCTTTACCCTTATTCCTCTGAGTAAAGGTTTATGATTTCTACTCCACAGGATTTTTAATGCTTTTTCCCTTCTTCTTTAGAACATGGGTTTCTGGCAAAGGATGTTCTCAAAAAACCTCCTTAGGAATTGATGACCTTGTGAAAGGTCTTTTACCCTTGATTTCAACTATTGGAGGAGAAGAGGGAAAGATAATCTTCTTCCCTTTCTTGGATGTAAATTTGGTAGAAGAAGGCATCTCTTCTAACCCTGGTGGAGGAGGTGGTGAAAAATCTCTGTGTGGAGAAGGACAAAGTTCCTCCTCGGCTTCCATGACCTGCTTAATGATTTCTGAAACTTGAACAGGGGCTCTTCCCTTTCTCTTCCTATTGGTCCTTTATTTAGTAGCACTGGTGGGTGACAAAGGACCTACAATTTGTGATTGAGGAGTAGATACTAGATCCATCTTGAAGTGAGAAGTAACCACAAAATGCTCCCATGAAATCTCTTTCTTTCCCAATTCCTCAGAGACTAACATTATGATCAATCCAAAGTGGAAAAGGCTAGAATCTACATCCTTAGATTTGGCTTGAACCCTATATGACATTTTACCTATGCTTCTTAATAGGTAATAGGGAATATTCATTTCAACCTTACCAGTAAAATGCAGCAACAGGCTTATGTGGTAATGGTACAATGTGTTAAATATCCCTTCACAAGTAAAATATCTCTGTATGATCTTCAATAATTTGTCAAATTGTTCAACCAATGAAATTCTTGGCATACTCTTAGACAATTCATTGGCTTGATATTCAGGTTTAAAGAGATCCTTAGCAAAGGATAAACTCAAAACCATGGTCTTAAACCACTTTTCACCTATAATGGGGATCCCTGTTGCAGCTGAGATAAAGGCTTCAGTTACCTCAAATTCCAAATCCCCAAACTTGGTTTTCCTGCCATCAAAATGAAATGAAAAATCTTTTTCTACCTCTGGGTGGCCTCTCTGCATGTTTTAACAGAAAGAGAGGCACCCTATTCTCTGAAAGGCCTTTCTTGCCATGGGCTCTGTATCAAAGAGATGCATGTCCATCGATTCTGTCCTAACTATCTTGCCTCCTTTGTGTGCCTTCTTCGATTGAGGGGTCTCCATGGCTTAGAATGGGGGCTCTTGAAAGGCTCAAGGGATGGTAATGATTAGGAAGGATTTGAATAGAGTTTCAAATATACAAGGATGACCCTTTGCAATTGAGTAAAACACTTGATTTCGAGATGAAAGGAGGTAGGGGAAGCAACGAGAGGTTAAGAAGTGCCTCTGGGTAGCGCAACGCATACGCAGAGGATAGGCTATTTATAGGCTTGCGATCTGAATGACTAGGGCAGGCAGCAATAAACTTACTTAGATGCAAGAAATGAAGATACAGGTCTAGAAAAGAAAGAATACCAAGCTATCATGCAAAGACGAGCCTCCTACGACTGTGCAAACTTGGCCAACCAAAACCCGAGCGTAAATTTCTTGTGAAAATTAATATGCAGAGAGGGGGCAACACAGGATACCTATGTAGTAGACACCTGTTGGAATCTTCAACGAAATCTCAGGGTGATACTGTGAAAACATGGGCCCTTGAAACCACTTCAGTCTCAAGCTTGGTTTCCTTGTTGTCACCTGATAAGAACTTGTGAATTTTCACAACGCACCACTATTGATCCTTTCAAAAGTATAAATCGTTACAATTCCCGTAAATGCAAGATATGGTAAGCATCTTTAACTAGCTTCTGGCACTGAAAACAAGGGACATGACATCAATTGTGGCAATCGTGACTTGAGGTGGAAGTATAACGAATTGGATAGGAGCTACGGAACTGCCTGATGAGTAGGCAGCACTTCCAATTCAAAAATATGATTAGATATGTAAGCGAGGATGATGAGCCATGCTTATGAGGTCATGAGTGAGGAGAGAAGTGTGTCACATCAGCTTGATCATGGGAGGTATCGTCCTAGGGACAAATCATGAAAGGGACCAAAAAGAATAAGCCATGAGCTAAAAGGGTTCAAGGATCAAAAATCAAATTGAGGATCAAAACATGAGCTATGACTCAAAAGTCTAGTCATCCAAGGGGTCCTAACAAACATAAATTTAAAGGGATGAAACTCTTTTCAAAAAATTTAAAATCTAAGGCTTTAAAAATGATAAAAACAAACTAAAAGACCCAAGGCAATTTAGTGTGATAACAATGGGAACTGATAGTTTGAATATATCTTTAACTATCAGATTTTATCTGTCTTTTTCTGGAATGTTGGATGTTTCTTTGTTTGATCTCATTCTTCTTTTTGTAGGTAAGGTCTTTTTTTTGGCATGTTGGGTGGCTTTGGATGAACTCCCAGGTTCTATGGAAACCTTAGCTACCTTTGCTGACATTGGTGGTCGAGGATATGCATTGCTTAGGGTTCACTCATAATATAGGATGAAAACTACACAAAGAACCAATACACACGATTTCGATGGTAGTAGGAACATAAAAGCACGATTTGGGTGCCAACACACTTTTATTCAAACTTTAAAATATTTTTTAAAACCATAAAAACTCATAAAACAGAGTTTATTTGTTTATTGCAAGATTCGAGGATTGGAAGTACTACTTTTAACCCATAAAAAATTTGAAATATTTTTTAAAACCATAAAAACTCATAAAACAGAGTTTATTTGTTGATTGCAAGATTCCAGGATTGGAAGTACTACTCTTAACCCATTAAAACTTTGAAATATTTTTTAAAACCATAAAAACTCATAAAACAAAGTATTACTTTGAAATTGGAAGTATTTCTTTTAACCTAGAAATGGAGTACTTCCAATTTTGACATGTATGGGTCTTACCCCTAGGATTACCTCTACAGTTGTGGAATGCAGATGCCCTAAAAGTGATAGGTAATTCGTTAGGCTTCTTCATATCCATAGGTGATTCTATTCTAACGAATCCAAATAGAAAAATGGGGAAAATTTTGGTGGAGATGGACGTCCATGAAGGACTGCTTGAACTACTAGAGATTGATTAGAGGGGTCGTTGAATAGTCCAAAGGCTGGACTATCACAGAATCCCATTCCACTGAAGCAATTGTCATAATACCAGACATCTAAGAAGTACATGTATGGGTAGAGGGGAAGATGAAGTATCTGAAGACATGACTCTTCATAGGGAATTGGGGAACTTGGAGGACGAAGTGGTTTTAGCAAGAGTTGATTATTGGGTTCCCTTGACGGAGTCTACACCCTCGCTGGAACGAGATGTTACTTTCACGGGTAAGTTACTATTATATTGTCGACACTTTATAATACTTTATCATTATTGGAAAAAGAAGCACTAAATTCTACTTCAGAGTTAAATTTTCTTCACCCTTCTGTGAAGCCGCACTCGGGGGGTGGTAGTGGGTTACCTTCTTACAAGCCACCAAGTTCTCCATCCTCTCCTACTCCTGATAGTCTGTCGTCGGGGGGTTTGGGTGTTACTGTTACTAAGCCAATTAGTGACCAGAGGGATCCACTTGTCTCTATCTCTCAATGTACTAGACCCAACCTTCCTGCTAACCAGGTACTTTCACTTTCTATCTCCTTGACAAAAGTTCATCAAGGGGTTTCTACTCTCCCAGATGAGACGCAACTGATTCTGGGCTACCGTGAATCTGAGGAGGGAGAATCCTATTTATCTGTTGTTCTAGACTTCTCGATTCCCTTTCTACGGGACAATAATACTCCGGCTCAATTACCTACCTTCTTTGGGAATGTTGTCATTGATCCTTCCAGCTTCTCTGGTGATCTTAGCACAAAGTCTCTCCCCTAGACTGAGTCCACGAAGGAATATTCTTGGTCACGAGGGCTTGGGATTGAATATTCTCTGATTAAAACAAGAAGTTCAAGGAAAAATTTACAGTCGTCAACTTATTCATCTTTTGTCATGGATCCTTCCACTTTCAACAGTGGGTTACTTAGAGAAGTGAAGACCCTAGCAAGGGCTAAGCAATGATTTTTATGTATTCAAATCTTAGAGGGATTAGAGGCTCCCTAAAAGCTTCCTCGTTTCGTCGGGCCTTGGAAATTACACATCCAAATATAGTTTTCTTACAAGAAACAATGGTTCATGAACATAAAGCTCAGTCCTATATGCTTAAATTTCATCCTTCTTGGGTAACTTGTGCAGTGAGTTTGGTAGTTTCATCGAGTGGTTTTTTGTTTTTTTTGGATCCTCATCTTTTTAAATTGGTTCCATTTCTTACTTGTGGTGGGATTTTGTTATCAGGATCGATTATTGCTACTAAAAGGAATATCAATCTTCTAAATGTCTATGGCCAATGCTTGGAGTGTAAATTGTTTTGGATGACTCTCGCTAACAGTGTCCTGTTATTATTAAAAATCCTTGTGATTGCGGGGGACCTAAACCTTACCGTATCAACTGGAGAAGTTTGGGGAGGTTATGTTGCTTCGGGTCAACTTGTAGGTTTCTTTAACTCACTCTTTCAAACACACAAACTTATTGATGTTCAACCCAACAAATTAGTCCCGACTTGGCATAATGGTCGATCGGGTACTGATTCGATTGCTAAGAGATTGGATAGGTTTTTGGTATCGGAGGACCTGCTCCTGCAAGTCAGATTATACAAAACTTGGGTGGAATTTCTTTATGTTTCGGATCAAGCACCAATTATTTTGTAGCTGGAGAACACTATCTTACAAAAAGCTTACCCTTTTAAATTCCATTCATAGTGGCTAGCAGAATTTATTTTTAATGATCTGGTGTACATGTTGTGGAAAGACCATAAATATTTACAGGAAGGAGACTGTCAGCGGTGTTTTGTTTGGAAGTTAAAGGATATGAAATCTATCACCAAAATATGGGCAAGATATTTAAGGGATTAGGATGCAAATACTCTAGAGACGTTGGAAGGAAACATCAAGCACTATTTTTAGAGGCTCTCGGAGGGTGCTACTCTTCTAGAGGTGGAGTCAAACTTCATAAGACTCGAATCTGAAAGGAATAAACTTCTTAAATATCAGGAGGACCTATGGCATATTCGGAGTTGGGCCATTTGGGTCCAAAGTAGAGATCAAAATAATAAATTATTTCATCAGTTTGCTAACCACATGAGAAACAGAAAATATATTTGGGAGGTTTGTGATGCTTTGGGAACTATTCATTTAGGCCAGAAAGCTATAGATGAAGAGGTAGTTAATTATTAAAAGAGTTTCTTTAATCCTTCATTACCCGACATATCTGTAGAACAAGTTGGAGTGGCGAGCCAGTACACAAAGATTTTAAATGAGGATGAAACGAGAGATCTCTATAATTCTGT
>JASDQU011443290.1:0-23327 GCA_032191745.1 Picea mariana | reverse complement strand
ATGCTCAAGATATCCACATTTTCGTCTAAAAGAGAATTTCTCCATGCACAATATAGACAGATTCTCTATAGGTACTCATTCTCGGTACTTAGTATTGGTACTTAGTATTCTTGGAAACTCACCTTTATACTTAAATGGGAGAGAAAGTCATGTTCTCAGTTCTTTCATTCTCTCATACTCTCATAACCACTTCACTTCTCCAACAATCTACCATACTTAGTCTCATTTCCATATTTCACTTATTCCTCTCATATCTCTATCCCCTCTCATTCACTCTACCATTCTTAGTATTATTTGGAAATGTGACTAATATCCCCTCTCCTCTCCATACTTATAACAATTCTCGCTCCTCTCCATACTTCGAATAATTTCACTCGCTCCCCTTCCCCTCTCTCATCTTTTATACTCCTCTCTCTTATATGCTTTCCTCTATTATAACTCCACCTTCACTTTACTTATTTTTATTTTCCCCTTCTCGCTCTCTTCACTCTACCCGCCACACTCGTCCAACTTATCCACCTTACTTAGTTTCATTTTCATATCCTCTCTCCCCTCCTTATCACTCCATATCTCTCATGAATATCAAAGCTCATATTTACTTAAAGGATTAATTCATTGCACCAAAATGACAAAAACCTGACTGAAAAGTGGTTGCTAGAGAATGAAGACAAGAAGATGTAAACGCATTCAAAAGGCTAGCAGTTGTCGTTGGAGGTATCTAGAGATTTTTCTACATAGTTCTTCTTGAAGCAATTTTTATCTTTCTAAATATTTTATGAATTAGAATTCTTGAAATTCCCTTCATATTTCTCTCTCCTAGAATATTTCCAAATAGGTTTTCTATGTATGTTTTGCTACAGGAAGATCTTGGTCAGATCAACTCTTTATTTAAATTCTTCAGTCAATTTTCATGACATTTTAAGTTCAGAGGAGAAAATTCCCTGCTTGTAAAAAGCAAATGCAATATAATTACAATTTATCAATTTGTTATTGAGATTGTTGAGGCTGTTGAGACAATTTTATTTTTCTGGCATTGTTAAATTTGTCACATATGGGATGTTATTATTGACTTCTCTACAGAGAGATATTTTGGGGCTTAACTTTAATGACCTATGAAGAATTAATATTTTGAGAGTGAGATGTTTAGAGTGTTTCTATCATACTCTTTATTGAGTTTTAATTATGCAATCTTCCAAAGTTCTTTGATGACATGTTCACCTTTGTTTTTCCATTCTTTTTACAAAGTCATACTTGCTGCAGAATTCATATTATTTTAAAAGGAAGATAAGATATTTGTTGAAAAGATATTCTATACAAATCTATTTCAATTATGTATATTCATTTATTTTTCTTTCTATAAATGAAAATGATGTGATTAACAAGAAAATATGTTGAATGAGATCATTATTGGAAGATTTCTTGGTGTTTTCCCTTTAGAATTCACTTTTTTTTTTATGACTTGTGGAATCAACAAATGAGTCAGTGTCATACTTGCATGACATGGGGTTGATTCTGACTGCTACCACTATAGCCTACAGGTTCCATACGTATGCCCCTTCCGCATGAACGGGTAAATCGGGGGGATTTAAACTTGGAACCTCATCGAACATAACACTTCATATCACAGAACTTGCCAATTGAGCTACCCCGGGGGCTATAAGCATTCACCCATTACATTATAAGGTCATACATATTATCTTCCGGTACACCAAGAGAGGAGAACCACCACTATAAAAACACAAGGGGGAAATTTAAATCCTCATGAGGTTTTTGTTTGGATTGTAACCAATCTGAACATCAACATTTTTGGCAACCATATTAGGGATTGATTTATTTTCAAGATATCTGGGGATTTTTTTCAAATTTGATTGAGGAACTTGAGTCTCCATCATTCAAATTTTCAAAAAGAAGATTCAAGAAGACTGCTACTTTTTCTAAATGCATGATGTTTACAAAATTATTATTCAGATATATTTGAATGACCTCAAAAATAACCAAGAATAATAAAATATTTGGGAGAATGAATTCCGTGGCGATTCCATTGAAATAACTCTTAAATGTGCTAGAAACTCCATTGGAAAGATTCAAGAATATCATGAAGATCTATATTATGACTCCTCTAAAGAGTCTATTTCATGTTGTGATTCTCCTTTTCCTTCTCCACCAAGCCCATAAATGGATTTTCAAGACGCAGCAAAAGGAAGAGATACCCAACGAAGAAGGAGGCTACATAGAAGCCCTTTCAATATGCCAGAAGTATATTTTCAAATGCCTAATATTCCTATTGAAAAATTTTCCACGCTCTTTGGGAATACTTTAGAGAATGTAGAGCAACACTTGTTTAGATTAAAAAGCACATGTGATGTTTTCAATCTCATTGAGGATAATGTTACATTTATATTTTTTGCACAAACGCTTCGTAGGAATGCCCATGAATGGTTCTATTCATTGTTGCTATATACCATTACCAATTGGTACGTGTTGGAAACTTCATTTGTTGAAATGTTCATCCTAAAAATTCATTCATATTCCCTTTATGATGATTTCAATGTTTCTTCCCACCCACCCTCTCCCATATGGACACTATACAATGAATATTTAAGCTTCTCATATACTCTGTATGAGTATCTTCCAGGTAGCAAGTTTGAAAGTGAAATTGAACAGCCTCCACCAAATGCACAATAAGATTTCAGTCAATATGTTCATGAGGAAAATGTTGCAACACAATTTCAATCACCACATCTTAATGATGAAAAGTCACAAGAACATTTTCAACAAGAAGAATTGGTGGAAGAAATTAATCTTGATAACAATGATGGGAAAGACTTTCATTGTATGAAGGAAGAATGCTTTCAAGACATCACCAATGAATCAATAATATCTTATGAGCATAAGGACAAAGATGAAAGTATTTTTAGATTGGAAACTCCTCATCCAACCAAAGATAGAAGCATTCTTGAGCAACCAAGAAATGATTTCACTAAATCATGGTTCCAAAGCATTGTTATCCGAGCAATGCAATCAGATTTGGGTCACATCTACCTCATTTTTACCTTAGCACACTTTGGGCATGCTCTTGATGCCTTGATATTAGCCTCAATATGTTCCCCAACTCTTAAATTAATTCCATAGATCATTTTAATGCTTGAATAGCTCCATTGAAAATCTACCTACACCTAAAAGTGTTTGTTTCCTCCAAGTAGGATAAGGTAGGTAAACCTTGTTTGTACATAGTTTGTTTCTTCAGTGAAAATTTTGCATAATAAATAAATTGCTAGATTGATATAATTATTTCATGATCCAATGGACAAGAAATTACAAACATTCATTTTGAAGATGACTCCATAGCCCAATGAAGAAGACAACTAAACTAGGATTGTGGATTCTCAACAACTCACAGGGGGTCATTGTCTCGCAGTTGGAGCCAGTTGTTGATTAAAAATTCGGCAACCTTGATTTTTTTCTCTTCTAAAGAAAAAAAAATTTATCAGAAGAAGAAAATTTTGAATGATCATAAGCTCATGGTGTAGTCCTCAGTTTCATATTCATCACACGTTTTACAGATTAAAATCTGATTCTGTATGCTCAAGATATCCACGTTTTCGTCTAAAAGAGCATTTCTTCATGCGCAATATAGTCGGCTTCTCTCTCGGTACTAATTCTCTATACTTAATATTGGTACTTAGTCTTCTTGGAAACTCACCTTTATATAGTTAACTGAGAGAGAAAGTCATGTTATTGGTTCTTTCACTCTCTCATACTCTCATAACCACTTCACTTCTCCTACAATCTACCATACTTAGTATCATTTCCATATTTCACCTATTCATATCATCTCTCAATCCCCTCTCATTTAATCTATCATTCTTAGTCTTATTTGGAAATTTCACTCATATCCCCTCTCCTCTCCATACTTATAACAATTCTCGCTCCTCTCCATACTTCGAATAATTTCACTCACTCCCCTTCCCCTCTCTCCTCTTTTATATTCCTATCTCTTATATAATCTACTCTCTTATAATTCCACCCTTCACTTTAATTAGTTTTATTTTCCCCTTCCCCCTCTCTTCACTCTACCCCCCACACCCATCCAATCGATCCACCTTACCTAGTTTCTTTTTTATATCCTCTCTCCCCTCCATATCCCTCCATATCTCCCACAAATATCAAAGATAATATTTACCTAAATGATTAATTCATTGCACAAAAATGAAAAAAACCTAACTAAAATGCGGTTGCTAGAGAATGAATACAAGAAGATGTCTAAAAGAAATTAAAAGGCTAGCAGTTGTCATTAGAGGTATCTAGAGATTTTTCTATAAAAATATTCTACTTGAAGAAATTTTTATCTTTCTAAAGATTTTATGAATTAGAATTATTGGCATTCCCTTAATCTTTCTCTCTGCTAAAATCTTTCCAAAGAGGTTTTCTATTTGTGTTTTGCTACAGGAAAATGTTGGTCAGATCAACTCTTTCTTTAAATTCTTCAGTCCATTTTCTTGACATTTTAAGTTCATAAGAGAAAATTCCCTGCTTGTAAAAAGAAAATTCAATATAATTACAATTTATCAATTTGTCATTGAGATTGTTGAGGCTACTGAGACAGTTTTATTTTCCTGAAATTTTTAAATTTGTCACATATGGGATGTTATTATTGACTTCTCTACAGAGATCTATTTCAGGATTAACTTTAATGACCTCTCAAGACTTAATATTTTGAGAGTGATATGTTTAGAGTGTGCCTATCATACTCTTTATTGAGTTTTAATTATGCAATATTGCAAAGTTCTTTGATGACATGTTCACCTTTGTTTTTCCATTTTTTTTGCAAAGTCATACTTGCTGCAAAATTCATATTATTTTAAAAGGAAGATAAGATATCCGTTAAAAGTATATTTTGTACAAATCTCTTTCAGTTATGTATATTCATTTATTTTTCTTTATATAAATGAAAATTATGTTCATAATAATAAAATATGTTGAATGACATCATTATTGGAATATTTCTTGGTGTTTTCTCTTCAGCATTCACCCATTACATTCGAAGGTTATACATATAATCTTCCAGTACACCAAGAGAGGAGAACAACCTCTATAAAAACGTAGGGTGGTATTTATATCCTCATGAAGTTTCGGTCTGGATTGTAACCAATCTTAACATCAACATTTTTTGCAACCAAACTAGGGATTGATTTATTTTCAAGATATTTGGGGCTTTGTTTCTAATTTGATTGAGGAAGCAGAGTCTCCATGGTTCAAAGTTTCAAAAAGCATATTCAAGAAGACTTATACTTTTTCTAGATGCACGGGGTTTACAAAAATATTATTCAGATATATTTGAATGACCTCAAAAGGAACCAAGAACAATCAAATATTCAAAAGGATGAACTCCCTGACGATTCTATTCAAATAACTCTTAAATTCCCTTGCAACTCCATTCTAAATATTCAAGAATCTCAAGAAGATATATATTACAACTCCTCATAAGAGTTTCTTTCATATTGTGATTCTCCTTTTCCTTATCCACCAAGCCCATAAATGGATTTTAAAGATGCGTCAAAAGGAAGAGATACCCAATGAAGAAGGAGGCTACATAGAAGCCCTTTTAATATGCCAAAATTAGATTTTCAAATGCCTGATATTCCTATTGAAAACGTTTCCACATTATTTGGGAATACTTTAGATGATGCAAAGAAACACTTGTTTATAATCAAAAGCACATGTGATGTTTTCAATATCAATTAATATAATGTTACATGCCAATTATTTGCAAAAACGCTTCATAGAAATGCTCGTGAATGGTTATATTCATTGTTTCCATGAACCATTACCACTTGGGAAGTGTTGGAAACTTCATTTTCTAAAACATTCATCCTAAAAATGAACTCATATGCCCTTTCCAATGATTTCAATGTTGCTTCCCACCCACCCTCTCCCATATGGACACTAGAAAATGAATATTTAAGCTTCTCATATACTCCATATGAAGATCTTTCAAGTTGTAAGTTTGAAAGTAAAATTGAACAGCATCAACCAAATGCACAATAAGATCTTAGTCAACATGTTCATGAGGAAAATGTTGCAACACGATTTCAATCACCACATATTAATGATAAAAAGTCACAAGAACATTTGCAACAGGAATAATTGGTGGAAGAAATTAATCATGATAACAATGATGCAGAATATTGTCACTGTATGAAGGAAGAATGCTTTCAAGACATCGCCAATGAATCAATAATCTCATATGAGGATAAGGAAAAAACGAAAGTATTTTTAGATTGGAAACTCCTCATCCAACCAAAGACAACAACATTCTTGAGCAACCAAGAATTTATTTCACTAAATCATGGTTCCAAAGCATTGTTGGCCAAGCAATGAAATCAGATTTTGGTCACATCTAGCTAAGTTTTACCTCAACACAGTTTGGGCATGCTCTTGATTCCATGATAGTGGCCCTAATATTTTCCCCAATTCTTGAATTAATTCCATAGATCAGTTTGATGCTTGAATAGCTCCATTAGAAATCTACCTACACCTAAAATTGTCCCTTACCTCCAAGTAGGATAAGGTAGGTAGATCTTGTTTGTACATAGTTTGTTTCTTCAATCAAAGTTTTGAATAATAAAGAAATTTCTAGATGGATATAATGATTCCATGATCCAATGGACAAGAAATTACAAGAATTCATTTTGAATTTGACTCCATAGCCCAATGGAGAAGACAACTAAACTAGGATTGTGGATTCTCAACAACTCATAGGGGGTCATTGTCCTACAGCTGGAGCCAGTTGTTGATTAAAAATTTGGTCACCTCGATTTTCCATTCTTTGGAAAAAAATAAAATAAACAAAATTATTAGAAGAAGAAAATTTTGAATGATCATAAGATCATGGCGTAGCCCTCGGTTTCAGCTTCGTCACACATTTTACGGATTAAAATCTGAGTCTGTATGCTCAAGATATCCATGTTTTCTTCTAAAAGAGCATTTCTTCATGAAAAATACAATTGGATTCTCTCTCGGTACTCATTCTCAGTACTTATTCTTGGTACTTAGTCTTCTTGGAAACTCACCTTTCTATACTTAAGTGAGACAAAATGTCATGTTCTCAATTCTTTCACTCTCTCATACTCTCATAACCACTTCACGTCTCCTACAATCTACCATACTTAGTCTCATTTCCATATTTCACTTATTCCTCTCATCTTTAAATACCCTCTCATTCACTCTACCATTCTTAGTCTTATTTGGAAATTTCACTCATATCCCCTCTCCTCTCCATACTTATAACAAGTCTCGCTCCTCTTCGTACTTCGAATAATTTCACTCACTCCCCTTCCCCTCTCTCCTCTTTTATACTCCTCTCTCTTATATACTCTTCTCTCCTATAACTCCACCCTTCACTTTACTTAGTTTTATTTTCCCCTCCCCCCTCTCTTCACTCTACCCCCCACACCCATCCAATTGATCCACCTTACTTAGTTTCTTTTTCATATCCTCTCTCCCCTTCTTACCACTCCATAACTCTCATGAATATTAAAGCTCATATTTACCTAAAGGATTAATTCATTGCACCAAAATGACAAAAACCTGATTGAAAAGTGGTTCTAGAGAATGAAGACAAGAAGATGTAAAATCATTTAAAAGAATAGGAGTTGTCGTTGGAGGTATCTGGAGATTTTTCTATAGAGATCTTCTTCTTGAAGAAAGTTTTATCTTTCTAAAGATTTTATGAATTAGCATTCTTGACATTCCCTTCATCTTTCTCTCTGCTAGAATCTTTCCAAAGAGGTTTTCTATGTATGTTTTTCTAAAAAAAGATCTTGGTCAGATCAACTCTTTCTTTAAATTATTCAGTCCATTTTCATGATGTTTTAAGTTCAAAGGAGAAAAGTCCCTACTCGTAAAAATAAAATGCAATATAATTACAATTTATCAATTTTTCATTGAGATTGTTGAGGCTACTAAGACAGTTTTATTTTTATAACATTTTTAAATTTGTCGCATATGGGATGTTATTATTGACTTCTCTACAGAGATTTATTTCAGGGATTAACTTTAATGACCTCTCAAGACTTAATATTTTGAGAGTGATATGTTTATAGTGTGCTTATCATGCGCTTTATTGAGTTTTAATTATGAAATCTTTCAAATTTCTTTGATGACATGTTTACCTTTGTTTTTCCATTCTTTTTGCAAAATCTTACTTGCTACAGAATTCATATTATTTTATAAGGAAGATAAGATATTTGTTGAAAGAAGATTATATACAAATGTATTTCAGTTATGTATATTCGTTTATTTTTCTTTCTACAAATGAAAATGACATGCTTAATAAGAAAATATGTTGAATAAGAGCATTGTTGGAAAATTTCTTGGTGTTTTGTCTTTAGCATTCACCCTTTATATTCTAAGGTCATACACATAATCTTCCAATACACCAAGAGAAGAGAACCACCTCTATAAAAAGGCAAGGGGATATGTATATCCTCGTGAGGTTTTTATTTGGATTGGAACCAATCTGAACATCAACTTGATTTTACAATGTGGGGGTTTCACTGGTAGCATTCAAGGCATCTGTAAGAAAGATGGAAGAGGTAGTTGAACAAATTCTTGGGATGGTCTCTTAGAATTTGAGGAGAAATAAATCGATGGAGGGAGGTGATAAAGAGGGATATTTTTGTCTAGTTGGTAGAGAGAGTCTAAATCTTAGGAAGTTAATATGAAAGAAGCAGAAACACTAAATATTGGAAACAAGTCATATGTTCCTAAATTAAGTGGACAAAGGGGGGTGTATGAGCCTATCTATTGGGAATAAAGATTTTCTTAGGGCCAAACTATAATATATAAAACACAAACAAGGAATAATATTACACAAAATTTATGTCTAAGTGTATAAATCCTATTTATAGTCATTCCTAAGAATAAAAGAGAAAAGCAAAGGATATTTCCTGATGGGTTTCCAAAATGGATTTCTAGGTTATAGTGTTTGTGTTATTATTATGTTTTTGATTGATTTATTCAACACTATATTTTACATTTAAATTATACTCTACAAGTATTACATAATCATATTTAAAGCATAATAAAATTGCAAATAGAATTAACCATTTTGATTTCTACAAAAATAGTTAAGGTTTATGCTAGTGAATCGACTAAGCCATAAGCTAACAAATTATAAATCATGTTGATATCGAATCCTAAGTTCAAAAATACTTAGTGAAAAAATTGTATGATAAACACCCATAGTGGATGCCAAAAGAGTGGAGAGACATTGTTGTAAGTTATTGGAAGTAGACAACATTATAAAATGGTAGAATCTTGTAATGAGGAACAACCCAAGGAAGACCCTTAAGTTAGGTATACTCAATTGATGAGAAAATTAGTGTACCAACCAAGATGGTAACACAATTATTGATAATGAATGATGAAGAGAGATATGTATCAAGCATTAAGTATAGAAGATAAAGTATCAAGGACAAATTTAAGGATGCATACTTATCGTATAATGTAGAGAGCTTGAAAAATCTTAATAATTCTTAAAATTCCAAGTATAAAATGCTTGGCAAAATTTTTATAAAAATATTCAAATTTCTAAGGATTTTATATAGTTTCTAGAAAATTCTAGCAATTGTTTTAGGTAAAATTATTTTATCTTATAGAATATATGATAACCACTTTTTTGGGGGGAATGGGAAATTGGTGAATCATTTTTGGAAAGAATGGTTCAAATGAGCCAAATGGTGAAATTTAGCCTCCAAACATTTCCCTAGAAAGTATGAAACAACCCAAGTGTGAACAACTTGAAGATACAAGTAACGTTGACTCTCTCCCTTCATATTCAATCACTCCATTAAAGTTTGAATAAAAATTTGAAATACCAACATATGTTGGTCAAGTTAATGTTGATAAACTTAATATCTAGATCTTTGTTTTCATATTTATCAAATAAAAGAACCCTAAAAGATTTATTTTTCTCAATTGAAAGTGTTTGGATATGGTTTGTTATTGTGGGGAAGTTATGTATATTATTTAAGGATAGGAAAGCAACCCATGTTTTAAAAAAGGGAGAATTTCAAGGAATACATGAAATCATAGCTTTATCCCATAGGCTATGAAGATGAACAACTCATGAAATGGAAATACCTTCAACACTAACAACTACAATGTGTTGAAGAATAAACATCATTGATCCAAAACAAATCCATCATGTTGGGTATGTCTTTGGAAGAACCTAGGGTACTAATGAGATACCTTAGAGGCCTATTCAGCCATATCTGAAGGAAATTGCAGTTGTTGAGTGTGAACATCATAGATGAGGTGAGAAAGAAATATCTCTAGATTGAGATGAACTTGTAAAAAAGGTAGCATAAAAAAGGCTAATAAGAGACCAATAAAAACAAAGGAAATGAGATTGCAGCCACAACCCAAAGAGAAACATATGACAAGAAAAAATGAAAAAACTATGATGTAGATGGGTACATGGATTAGAAGTGTTGGAAGATTGATCTCGAACTACGTCCAAAATGACACAAGTCATTAAAAGGATTAAATATATCTACCAAGATGGAATAAAAAATGGTATAATCATCTTTTATGTGGATGAAACCATAGTCTACACCACACTACAACAACCAAGGGAAAGTGGATACATAAGTTCACTATTCCAAATCCAAGTCTAGGTGAAGAACTAGAAGGTAATGCTTTGTTTGATAGTTATTCTCAGTGAAATTTGATTCTTGAAACCTTAGTTCATGAGCTTGGTATAGAAAATTGTGATATAGTATAACCATTATCATTGGGACAGTTACAAGAAAAATATTCCACAACAATCAATAGAAAATGTAAAATTAGGTTTTCAGTTAATTATATTGATTAAGTTGATGAAGTAGAATGTGATGTAGCACCTCTTGATGCATGTGAAGTGATGTTTGATAGTCACTATTTTTGGGATAGGGGTGAAAAATTATACAAGAAAGAAAATAAATATTGATTGGTCAAGGAGAGTAAGTTCAATCAAGTCACCAAAGAACATATAGGGTGAATTTTAATATCCTTGCTAGTAGTAATTCAAGGGAATATAAGAAAATTGATTGATACAATCTAGAAGCAAGAAACATTCATATTAAATGGAGTGGTGTACTTGGAGAAATAAGTGGAGGTTATTCTCTTTCATATTCTCCACCAATAATCTTTTGGAGAACAAAAGTCTCTCATTATGGAGTTGTGATTTGAAATGGATCATATTTTAAAGAAAAAGTTTCTGAGAATGGCTTGAATTTGGGATCACATGTGTAATGGTCATGTTCCTAAAAATATTGTATTTAAAGCCTTCACCAAAAAATTAGTAGCACTCTATTTTCCTTGGATAATTTCATGAAATATTTTGAAAATGGATAAGGGAACAAATGTAGAGCTTTGGGCATGTACTGAAATGCAGGAGTAAAAGAATAAGTGTTACATCTGCACTCTACACTCTATAGAAAATAAATAACTATGAATATGGTTGAGGCAAAGGTGTGAAACTTGTGGTCACCTAGAGGTTTTCATGCCAATTTTTGGGAAAGATGGATGGGATATTGCATCCTTCCTCTTCACTCCACACTAACAAATTATAAGGGATACAAGGAACGGTATAAGACAAAGGCATCAAATGGTTGGGCAAGGCTTGTGTCGAAGTGTTCCCTATGACATATACCTATTATGTACCAAATAAACCAAATAGCATAAAAATAGTAAGAATAAGGAACTCCACACACTGATAATGAAACAGAATAAATGAATAAGAAACCTATTCGAGGAGGAAACATCATTTTATAGTATAACAAATGCACAAGATGAGGTGATCTCTAAAACTAGGTCATCAAAGAACCTTAATTAAGGTGCCTATCATACCATTAAAGGGCCTAGATAACCAACAATAAGAATAATATTACAAAAATAGAAATACAATGTCTCAATATCTAGGGATTAACATGCATGTCCCATTCAAACAATTATTTCCTTCAACACTTGATTGTTTCATCCCATGCTGCATCATCTATTGGTAGGTTCATCCACTTGAAAAAGTACTCAATAATCATTAGATTCTGAAGTTTCTTGATCCATGTTTCAATTATTGTTTCGATTTCAAGTATTATTTTCCCTTCCTCTTCAATATCAAGGAAAATAGTCCTAACAAGGATCTTGTCACAAATTCCCTTATTTAAACAAGAAACATGAAAGACCATAGTACTTTGGTGCTAATTTATTATCTTTATTTTGTTTCTTGAGGGATGTATGGTTATATGGTTATTGTTGACACCCAAAAGCGCAACGTAGGGTTCTTGCATGAAAATTGGTTGCAATGCCTTATTATTTATGTATAATTAATAAGATACTAGATAGGTGGGAACCCATGTGTGAATATGAAGGAATGATGACTCATTTTTATTGCTCATGACTTGGTTGTGAAATGAATGCTACAGTTATTGTCTCTAAATCAATCTTTGAAACAAATGAGCAAACGAAAAATTTTATAGGTGATGTGATTAAAAGAGAAATGATGTTGTTTTGATGATTATCACAAATTTTATTCTGCTGCACTCAATTTAAATGGAGATCTAAACTCCAAGATTGAAGTAGTAGATGATAATGGTATTGTGAATTTCTTGTTAAAAGGGTTATGTGCCATTGTTTAAAGTTTGAGGTTTAAAGGTTGGGTCATGGTCTCCCTAGCAAGTGTTGACATATATTACATTGGAGTTTTAAAAGTTGTCACATATGTAAATTTTGAAAACATAGGAAAGTGGTGGTATATCCAAGTTGCATTGAATTGTTATGGAATTAGTGGGTTATGGGTTGTATGGATAGCTCGCTCGTACTGGATATGTTTGAAGGAGTAAATGTGGATACGACATGCAGTAATTTCACATCGCTCTAACCTACCTCAAGGGTTGCCACCCTTGCTATTTGCATTTGGTAATTTTTGTTGGTTGTTGATGCCTCCATTTTGCTTGGTCATGGAAGAAGTATTAGGAATTTGTCGATTTTCCTTGGAATTTTTTCATCCATGTATGAGGGTTCTTTCTATTCCATCCATGAATTCTTTCTTGGCTCATTGATTAAATCAAAAGTTGTATCTTGCATTTGCTTACTGTTTGTGCTTTTCCAAGGTTTATGGTGTAAGAGTCTTTCGACTGTGTATTGGATTAAGTTGGTATCTATGGTGTATGCAAGTGAATTAATAATTGAACGATGTGTGGATATTTCTCGTTCTTGATGTAATTGTGGTTGCTCTGTTGCTTTACTTTTGGGGAAGCTTATGGGGAAGTATTTTGGGTCTACCTCGTCTCTGGATTTTTGTTGTTTATTGCATTTCTGATACAAACTGGTGTCATTTCTCATAGCCTTTGGATTATATTTAGACTCTTCCTGTCAATTATTTATATGGCTATCATGGATATTTTTCTTGCATCCTTCATAAAGGGTCTGTGAAAACTTGTGGTGGTAATAAGACAGTTGAAACATTATTTTGGCTAAACCCTCGAAGCATTTGCCTGCTTGCTCTCCCATACCTCATTTTTGTAGATGAATGGTATCTTAAACCCTATGTTTGAATAATTATATAAGGGTGTCTAACCCAACATACAATAGAGGTGTTGTTCTCATCTCCTTTGTCTTGAGGTTTTTGTCGATTTGTTACTTAAGATTTAATACTAAGTCCACTTATTTTTAAAATGCAGTCCGTTATGTGGAAGTATTGAGATGATGACAGTGTAGTAAAACCAGTGTTTAAGACATATGACCTATTGTGTTAGCGTGCTCGAGGAGGTCGATTTCTATATGGATAGAATACCTATGTAGATGAATTATATATGTGTTGAATGATTTCTGCAAACAGAAATAAAAGTGAGTTCTGGAAGTTTTGTCTTGTGAATTATCAGTTCCTTTTGGGTCGAGTTTGAGAAACTCGGTAATGGTTAAAATAATATTGATGGTAATGATTTGGACATAGTCTGTCCATACTTCGACTGTTAGTATTGGTTGTTTGGATATTGTGCCTTATTGACTCTATTGTGCGCAAGTTCTGTTATCATTGGTGAATGTTTCTTGGACAGTAATTTATAAAATGAATTCTATAAAATTTAATTTCAAAATACAAAGTGAAAAGTAGTGGAGTTGAGCACCAGTTTTGGAATTTTGAAACAGAGTGTTGGATTTTGATTTCAAAACAGGAAAGTGTTCGGGATTTTGGTTGTTATCGTGATGGAATTATTTTTTTTGGATAATGATAGAACAATAACCATTGGATTCCCTTCCATTATACTATCTTACGCACATTACAGTCCCATCATTATCCCACTTACACCTTTTACATTCTCTGTTCTATTATTACTCATTTTTAAGGAAAGGTTTGTATGAAAATAAAAGAAATGGAGATGGAGGTTAATTGAAATTGGTGTTTTGAGTGTTGGTTATATTGAACCATAGCCATGTATCTTTCCCTCTTCATACTACCATTTTACTCACACTATGAACCCGTCATATTCCCAACCCTGTCAATCCATGTTCATGTTGCAATTAATTAATGGAATTTTTATGGATAACTTGCATGTGTTATATGGTAAATAATAGAGCCAACTCTTGATTTTATTTAAGTGGAGTTTCATGTATGGATTATTAAGAATTTTTCATGACTCATTGAATATTTTCTTCAGGATGAGTTTATTCAGCAGGGGCAGTAATGGTAGAGGTAATAGAGGTAGGGGAAATTGGCAAAGGGGTCACAAAAGACCTCGGTTCTCTATACATTTTGATGTTGACCCACAGGAATTGAAACATCATTTCCAAGATGGTTTCCTCAACCTAGTAGGCCAAGGAATATTCCAGCCCCAACCAGAAATACCTCCCTTCCAAGCACATCAAAATATCCCTGGAATTCCAATCCCTCCTCATGTGTCGATGCGACCAAAATCGCCTGCTAATGATGGTTGGCAGGAGAGTGTCCACCATGTTGTTGTTCACCACCCCCATTGGCACACTGTATCATTTCTATTACCCCCGCCACCACTAAAAAATCAAGTTTCCCAAGATGATCCTACCCTGTCACCTATGCAATCATCACACACCAGCAAAATATTGAAAACAGATGTCCCTGAGCCTGTGAAAGACAAGGGAAAAGAAATACCCACTCACTCCAGCACATCCAAAGAGTCTACTAAATCAGTCTCCTCTTGCCTACATATTAAGGATGATTTTTCTCATGTCATTAGTGCAATTCAGCCTCAAGGCTCTAACCAATCAAAGGCTACCACAAAAAAATCAAAAGGGGATAGCAGCGAGAATATATCTAATGCCTCACATAGTAAATATGGATTTTGATGATTGAGGTTGTTTTACACAGTATTTTTATTTTGATTAAGTTTTGAACATCAAACATATATTTGACATTGTTTTGGATAGAACCATTCATTTGAGCATTTTTTATTGGATAGCTTGGATATAATGTTATTTTTTGGAACATGATTATATTACATTCTGTTGATATTTATCATTTGAGCATATGTATATGAAGTGGGAGTTACAAGGAGGTATTTTTGAATTAAATGATTTGGATATTTTTTATGCCATTATAAAAGGAAATAATTGGGAGTCACAACGGGTCCCATCTATTTAGTTATTATTTAAAGACCCTTGTTTATATATTATTATTATTTATTTGTCTCAAACTAATTAGTTAAGACAATTTGACTTAACTAAAGAAAGCTAGTTCAACTACCATAACTTATTGAGAAAGAATAAAAGCTCAATCAAATTAAGAGACAAGGAGGATGAATAGAAGGAGAACTACAACCATAAGGTTTTCTCTATACTAGTGAGATACTTTTAACTTTCATTCATTCTGAGTTTACTAGAAATCTTAATCATGTTGATGACAATAGGGTCTTATTGAAGGTAGTAGGATTTAAAAACTGAATCATATATTTCAGCAACTTGTTTTAAAGGTGTGTGATTTGTCTATGGCAGTCTATGTATTATTGTTTGTGCATGAATTGAGTTTCATGGCTGATAAAGAATATCTTGCAGAGTCAAGTGACAACAGTTTGTGGCACGCTGATCTAGATCCTTAGCTTTAGTTTTCTTCCTGATTGACAGAGCATTTTTGTATCGTGCCCATCGAAGGCTTTTAAGTTTGATTTTGGTCCCTACCCTCGTAGGGGTTTGTAGAGAGAACTCAATTTTTGTATCTCATAATGAAATAAATGAAAAATCATATTACTGTTTTAGTCTCACACATTTGTTTTAATGATTTGGTTCATCCTTTTACTTTGATCTCCATATATACATTTGTATAATTTATGTACAAATTTATGCAACTTTGTTCAAGTTTATTTCTTTTGCATTGAAATATACAACATATAAAAATCAACCTTGGTCCTTTGTAATTAATACTTGTGGATTAAGCTATTCTTTTTTAGGTTATAAACCCTGGGTGACATTCCCAACTATCTTCTCGTAGCCTGAAAAGATCTGAAAATGCTTGAGCAAGTTTTTCCATACCTTTTCCTCACAATTTATTTGGCGACCATACTAGGGAGATCTTCCATATCTCTTTGGTTGTTTGTATTCACGATAATCTTTAAAATTTTATGTTTTATCCAAATACTCCTTGACTAATTTTTTCCATGATAGCACATCTCATAAGACATCTCAATATTGGAAATGGTCTTAACGACCAAACTAACATTGCCTTAAACTTGTTCAACACTATTTTAAAAATCGTTAGTACTCAAGTTGAACTTGAACACACTTGGGAAGTAATTGAAAGAGATATAAGTATATGTGAACGTTGGGAAGATAGGAAAAGGAAGCCCAAAAATTAGTAGTAACTTATCTTTTTCTAAATCCTTGTTTTTAATTTCATGTCCTCAAATCCTCGCATCTCTCTCGAAGAAGAGGATTGTCCCCTGAAGCTACTCCTATTTTTGAAATAGGAAGAAGGAAAGTTGTTCTATCAACTCAAGAAAGTTCTCTAAGGAGAAATTTGTCAAATTATTCTAGTTCACCTTCATCACCTATAACTATTACCTTCAATATGACATCTGCAGGTAGTGGTAGCGAAACTGGAGGTGCCTTCTCCTCCCATCCTTCTACTTCGATAGTAATTGGTAGTATATACATCCATCAGATCCATTTCCAACCCACTACCAATCCTACTAAAGTGATAAATAAATATGGGATTTTCCAGTTCGAAGAAGATGCTATGACCACTCCATGGCACGTGTCTTCTCCCTTGAATCTGGCACCCGCTACTCACCCATTACCGAAGTTTAAGGAACATCTTCCTAAGTTCTCGAGGAATAATATTGTTTCTACAAATGAACACTTAGCAGAATTTTCCAATGCTTTTCATAACATTGGGGCCAACGATAACGATACTTTCATGCGCTTATTCATTAATTCCCTTGAAGGGAAAGTTGTGGCATATTTTTTTGACCTCCCTTCTAAAATTCTTTCCACATGGGAAGAATCAGTTTATTGGTTCAAGTCCACTTATGGACAATCCAAAAGTTTGGCAGAGAAGTTAAGGGAATACAACAATATTTCCTATAAGGATGGTGAAACCATTAAGTCCTTTAACCTGCGCTTCACCAAACTATACAATCAAATTCCTGGACTAATTTTCCCCCAAAACCAAGTCTCTTTCATGCATTATTATAATGCTCTACCTTCCCCTTATCGTCACAAGCTCGAAGAAAAGGCTATAGACAATCTTGGTTCCTCTCTTCACACTTGTCTAGAATATGAAGAGCAACTCGAAAGAACGGGGACTTGGTCTAGCAAATAGATGTGTATTCCCTCATGTAGCTCATGCAGGATATGAACAATAGGGTCTCCCCAAAAGGGGACTTGGTCTAGAAAACAAATATGTATTCCCTCATGTAGCTCATGCAGGATATGAACAATAGGATGATATCCTACAAATGAAAGAGAAGTGTTTCTTCGCCCACCCCTATTGCATATTCTTCTTCCTCAATGCATTTTAGGAATACTAATGAAAATACCTTTCAGCCAAAGGCCATTATGTCTCGCATTTGGTGTAACTTTTGTGAAGAAAATCATGAAGAAAGTACGTGCGAAGTTAAGAAAAATTTCAAAGATAAGATCTTTGGCAAAAGGCACGATACCATGATCGTGGTTCTGGATTGGGCTGAACCTGAGGATGTTATGATAATAAGTACCATGAATAAATACTACACCTCAAAGGGAAAATATGACCCTCCTCATGCTTCTTCTTCACCAAGATTTTCTTGTCAGAGCACTGATACACAAATTGTCAGAGTTTTGAAAAATCAAGGAATATCTTCCCATCTTCCCTCTTCTAAATACAACATCCTTAACCAATTGGCCAATATCAAGGTCGATGCTACCCTTTTGGACATGGTTGTCATCCCTAAACAACAAAAGCATCTCAAGAATTTTATGGAAGGTAAAGTTTCTACTATAGCCAATATTTTTGAAGAGTCAAAAGAAGAGGATTCAAATGTAAATAAAATAGGTGTAAATAACTTTAGGAAACCTATAAAAAATCCCCCTTTTTATATTTATGTAAAAATTATGGATAAAATATATCATTGTTGCCTAATTGATGGCGGGTCTGGTCCAAGTGTAATGTCAAAAATTATAATGGAAGAGATTGGCTTATCATGCACTAATGAAAATTCCATAAGCATGCTCTCTTGTAACAGTCTGCAACAATCAACTATAGGAGAAATCAAATATGTAACCTTAGTTTTGTGCGTGCATCATGAAATAAGAACAACCCTCAACATCCAGGTAATTGATATGCCAGTATGCAATTATTCAATTATTTTAGGAAGAGACTGGAAATATTTAATGGGTGGATATCTTTCACTTGACGAAACACATATGTATGTCCCTAGGAACATAAAGAACATTATAGTCCTAAGGAAAGGAAGAATTTCACCATACATAGAGAGTGTTCCCCAACCTAACATAAATTATCTTGAGGGATATTTGGGAGTATAATCTATCTTTGTTAATGAGGGTGATACTATCCTTGAACCAACTGATTTTGACAATGGAATGTGGTGCATGCATTTCGATGGCTCATGCTCAAATGAAGGTAATGGAGCCAGCATTATTCTATATTCCCCTATAAATAAAATTCACATTTTTTTTATAGGTTATAATTTTCATGCACAAACAACGTTACTGAGTTTAATTCCTTATTGTCAGGCATCGAAAATGCATATAACCTTGGTTGTGACCACCTTACAGTATTTGGTGATTCTGAACTTGTTGTGAACCTGGTACATAATATTTATTCACCTAGCTACAAGTTGCTTAAACGTTATACCCAAGATGTTTGGATGCTTGTTTCAAACCTTTTATCTTTTAAGATCACTCATGTTAAGTAGGAACTCAATTCAATCGATGATAGGTTAGCAGTTTTTTGCATCATCCCCTACCCAGCAGCTTTTTCCCCAAAGACCTGATTGTACATTTCAATATTTATATCATCCTCATATCCCTGATAATGTGGAATCATGGCAGGTATTCCCAAGTGATGAAGGCATTTTCACTTTCATACAAAATGAACCATTTAGGCCCAAGGAAATCATATCCATTGAAGATGATAAATTTTCTAAGGATCTGACTCCTCTTGAAAGTTCATTTTCGTTGAGTTTTGTAAGCAACAAAGAGATGCATAAGGAAGAGGAGTCAAAAAGGAAAGTGGGTGATACCATTTCCTTGAACCTTGGGACACTCGAATCTCTAAAGATTATTAAACTAGGTGCCCAATGTTTTGATGAAGAAAAGAAGAAATTCACAGAACTACTCCATGAATTTCAAGATGTTTTTGCATGGTCATACAAGGATCTTCGTGGTTTTGATCCTACTCTTATACAGCATGCCATTCCTATCAAAGAAGGGGTAAAACTAGTTAGGGAAAAAAAAAAGACCTATTAACCTTGCACTCAAAGCTACTATTAGGAAAGAGTTGGAAAAATTATTGAAGGACGATATCATATTTCCAGATAAGTATTTTGAATGGGTTTCAAATATGGTCCTTGTTTGGAAAACAATTGATCAGATCAGATTATGTGTTGATTTATGTGCATTGAATAGAGCGAGTGTTAAAAATCATTTTCCTCTCCCTAATATGGAAATGATTTTACAACAAGTTGTAGGGTCACAAATGATATCCTTACTTGACGGCTTTTCTGGCTATAATCAAATCAAAGTAAAAAGGACTAATAGATATAAAACCACTTTTACTACACATTGGGGCACATTTGCTTATAAACGAATGCCTTTTGTCTTGTCTAATGTAGGTGCCACTTTCCAAAGAGCTATGCAAATAGATTTTGACGACCTAATTGGTAAAATTATCCAATTTTATCTCAATGATTTGACTGTCTATTCGAAGAACCGGTTGGATCATTTTGGTCATCTTAGAAAATTTCTCATGCGATGCATAAAATTTGGCATTTCATTAAATCCTTCTAAATCTATTTTGGGTGTCACGAAGGGAAATCTCCTCGGACATATTGTTTCTAATTCAGGAATAAGCAATGGCCATGAAAGGATTCCTACTATTCTAAATCTCCCTGCTCCCACCTCCAAGAAAGAGGTCCAAGATTTTATGCACATTATCAATTTTGCCCATAGGTTTGTTCCATATTTTGTTGTCATGGTTAAACCAATTCTTAATCTTATGAATAAAGATCGTTATTTTTCTTGGACAGATGACATCGAAAATGTTTTCCTTGGGATTAAGAAAGCAATCAGCTTTGCACCGGTTTTGGCGAAATCGGATTTTGAGAAAGAATTTATCATATATACCAATGCCACCGAGGAAGAAATTTATACTATCCTCTTACAAAATGATTATCAAGACAATGAAAACCTGTAGCATACATCATCCAGAGTTTATCAAATGATGAAATCAACTACTCTTATATTGAAAAACATGTTTTTTCTCTTGTTAAGGCTATAGAAAAATTTTGCCACTTTATTTTAGGCAAGCATACGCAGGTAAGAGTCCCTTTTCCTGTTGTCAAGTTTCTTCTCTCACAAACTTGTCTTTCAGGAAAAATTGCAAATTGGCTTGCAAAAATTCAGGAGCATGATTTAACCATCATGACTTCAAAAATGGTCAAGGGACGAGACTTATCCCTTCACTTATCTCAGCACCCTGAACCAAGTGAAGAAATTGATGATCAGGATAATCCTCTTTCATGTTTTTTTTATATTCAGAATCAAAATCCTTTTATAGCTCAACATCCTTGGTATAGGAATCTGGTGTATTACTTGCAAAATCAAAAATGCCCAGATAACTTGGATCCTCACCAGAGAAGAATTCTTCGCCTCGAATCTTCTAGGTATATGATTTTGGGAGACTTCTTGTTTAGAAGGTATGTTGATGGTTTACTCCGATGTGTGAATGATGAAGAAGCACATAAATTATTACAGGAAAATCATGGATCGTCGGTTTCTTTCATTCACGTTGGTGTCCATTTTTTTTCTAAAGCTACTTCCTTTAAAATTATAAGAAATGGTTACTATTGGCCTTCCATATTTTGAGATTCCTACAAATTCGCAAGATCTTGTGATAAATGCCAAAAAATTGTTGGGAAAGAACATCTTTCTTCCATGCCTTTACAACCTGTCCTCTCGGATTTCCCTTTATCTAAACGGGGTCTAGACTTTATTGGTCCTATCAATCCTCCGTCTTATGCAGGACATATTTTTATTTTGAAAGCTACAGACTACTTTACTAAGTGGATTGAGGTTGTCCCTATTAAGAATGCACAGCAGGTAATTTATTTCCTAGAAACTAATTTCTTTTCCAGATTTCGAATTACACTAGAGATCATTACAGATAATGGCCCAACCTTCATTTCTGCAAAGTTAACTCAATTTATGGTTAAGTTAGGGGTCAAACATTTCACTTCATCATCCTATTACCCCCAAGGAAATGGGAAAGTTGAGTCCACTAACAAAAACCTAGTTAGGATCATCAAGAATACCATAGAGGATAAACCTCGCCAGTGGCACACACTTCTCACTTATGCTCTCTGGGCAGATCACACTACCACCAAGGCAAGCACAAGTTGTACTCCCCTCTAGCTCACATATGGTCAAGAGGATATTCTTCCTACTGAGCTGGAGCTTTCCTCTTTATGGTTGATGTTACAGATTGAAGAATTAAACTCTTCAAATGTTCACCAAAGGATAAATGCATTGTTGGCCTAGAAGAGAAAAGGATTTTTTCCTTAGAGAACATAAAAAGAAGGGAGTAAACTGTAAAAAATTATTTTAACAGACGAGAAAAAGTTGTTGAATTTAAGATCGACAAGAAAGTCCTACTATGGGACTCAACTCATGCTAAGAGAGGAAGACACTCGAAGTTCCAGAAATTATGGTTATGTCCCTTTAAAATCGCTTTCATCCTAGGTACAAACTCATACCTTCTAAAGGATTTGGAAGAGCGATTGTTCTCTTAAAGCACTAATGGTTCCCACTTGAGACATTATGTGGAAAATGTCAGATATTTAACACTTATTTAAATTGACTCATGTATATAGTTTTCTTTGTTTTACTATTTTCCTTTTATTTTGGTTTATTGAGTTTTTAATTTTTGTTGTTGTTTTTTTTTTTTTAAATTTATCGGAAATAAAGTCTAGATCAGTTTTGCCATGACAATATCCTTTTGTAAGTATTGTTGATCAATAAAAAATACAGATATACACAGTTGTCATGATGTCCTCCTTTTAGACATGAAATTGCTTTTTGCTTTCAGAATTGTTGTAGGATAGTTGATTTTGTCTTATTCCCTTTTTTGTTATCCCTTTCTTCCCTCCATCCTAAGATTCAAAAGAGCATATCAGAAAATTTTCTCCTTGAGAATTTAAGAAGCATTATATGTTATATATTGATCGAATGTTATGCATGCAAGTGTTGGAATATTGGTTGTTGTCATTGATGTCAACCCTAGTCATGGGTTTTGGACCAGAATATTGATGAAGTTATTTGGACATGAAGGAAAATGAAAATGAAGATACAACATCCATGGATGGATAGTATACATCATGCCCTTTTCGGTGGTATGTGGCACGTCACATGGATCCTCACGGTTGAGGAGAAATGAATTTTTGAAGATGACAAAGTGAATTGTACATGTAGGCCCTGAAGACAATTAAAGAAAAGAATTACAAAATAAGAAACTGTCAGGTCGGCCCTAATGTTAAAAGGAAGGGACATAAATGGTATAAATAAACATCATTATACATTCATTTGATACAAGTCGAATTTCA
>JASDQU011443288.1:0-23328 GCA_032191745.1 Picea mariana | reverse complement strand
AGTTAGTGTCGATGGTAGAGCTACGCTCACGATTGTAATTTTTTAACGAGGCCTCTGGTTCTCTGGTTATGATGGTTATTCGAGACTTCTTGTTTAATGGCAGCCAACTCCTCCTTTCATTTCTTTTATTCTGACTCTGAAATCTTGGGCATGGATGATCCAGTCCTGTGTTGTGACTATAGTATAGTGTAGGTTTGACTATATCTATTGTTGCAATGTTTTCAAGTTTTTTTTTAAGTTTTTGGATCCAAGAGGATCTTGTATTTGAGACTTTTCCTCCACAAGATATTGTAAGACCAGATGTCCAGAGTAGACTTTCACGTTTTCTTCATGTTTCTTCTACCTACTCATCACTATACAAACTTATTGTCTTAAGTTAGATCAATACCTCACTTATCTGTGTGTCCCAACCCAATTTTCTAAGTTAAAACGATATAATATTGAGATTGCATCCATTATACCACCCTTCAAAATTTTTACTGTGACATATAAACTGATGGGTCTTTGGATTACCTCTGCTACAATCCAGGGATGACATCCAACTCTAACATTTCTAGCGCCGTTTTCGGGGACGAAGTTGAAGATTTTCCCTGGGATTGAACGACAAAGCTTATTGGTTCTGAAGGTGCGTCGGAGCCCAGTACATTAATATTGTGACTATGCACCTAATGAATCCACTGTGGTGACTCCGTTAAGGCTAATCCACTGATGAATCCACTATTTTAGCTGTGGCTTCCATAGGCAGGCATACGAGGTCGAATCCCCATCTGCCCTTAGAAACACCTGAATTCAACCCAAAGAAAATTATCAGAAAGGTAAAGGCCCTTCGAGGGAGTACTTCTACTACTGAACCATGTATTTATGATGATTTTTGCTATCCTATAGGAACTCCAATTTCTTCTTTTTCAACCTTCTGTTATACCTTTTGTTGAAGTTTCCCGAACTTTAAATTTTGGGAGCGTTCCTGCTGAGTTTTCCCCTCCTGGTTTGGGATTGGAGGGAGAAAGCCTTGTCACTCCACTCTCCCCTGAAATTATACCATGGTTTAGACCCAGTGCCTCAGAAGATTTACCTACCCCGAGCTTCACCCCTCCTCCTCCTATTAATATTTCCACTATTACAGAAGGAGAGACCCTTGTTCCCTCAAGGAGAGACAATTATGCAGATAATCTGAATATTGAAAATGAAGATGTTTGGATGAGAGTCTTCGTCCATAGCCTGGATGGTGAGCCTAGAAAGTGGTTCAGAGGATTGACTCCTGGATCCATTGCTGGGATTGAGGCTCTAGATGATTCCTTATTAAGGCAGTGGGGGGATAAAAAAGACTTTATGTATTATATCACAGAGTTTGGTTCCTTTAAGAGGAAAGAGAGAGAATCAGTCTCTGACTTTTCCAAATGATTCAACAATATGTACAATAAAATCCCTGCCAAGATAAAGCCTATCGAAGCCTCTGCCAAAATCACTTATGCTAGTGCTTTTGACCCTGAATTCTACCTCCTGCTTAGGGAAATATGAGCTACTTCCTTGGCTCATATGCAAGATGCATCCCTAGAAGTAGAATCCAATGTATTGGCAGTTGACAGACTTAGGAACAAAGATGACAAATACATAGGGAGAGGAAAATCTTAGGCCTCAACCTCTGGTTCTTCTTCATATCACCCTCAAGTAGATGATTTAACCAAGATGGTAAAGTCCCTGTTTGCATACATGGAGAATATGAGAACAAAAGGGAAGCAGACATACAAAAATCCCCAAAACATTGATAAAAAAAGGAAACTTTAGGAGGCTGAACAAAAATGCTCCTTAGATTATGCCAAGGGAATAAAAGGATAGAGATAGAATGATCAGAAAATTCAAACCCCTCTTCACAACAACCTTGTGAATAATGAAGAAAGGGAAGAAGAAGAACTTGACCCTAAAATCCATTGTATTGGAGACACCTCCCCATTTCCCCACTTAACTCAATCTGCCTACGAGGAATCCCTCATGAACAGTCAAATAAATGAGCTGAGTAAGGGGGAGAAGGCCAATATCAGTCCCAATAAATACAACCTCTGATCTAATAAGAAAGAAGGGAAGTATGACATCCCTGATCATCCTTCCATAGTAGAGAATCCTACTAAAGACACAACAAACAATAGCAAAGAAAAGAAAGCTTAGAATCCCTCACCAATAGCCAAAGACCATGTCTCAGAGGTGAGAGAAATTCTGAGGTCCCCTTCCTCCTTTAGTTTTGATCATGAAATCCAAAAGATCAGAATCTATGTGCTCCTTTCAGAGCTGATTAAGCACAAAGATTTCAATAAATCCCTCTCCAAGCTGTTGTAGTCTGAGCCATCTTGCCATCCCATAGAATCAATAAATATCCAAGACGAAAAGCCAGAAATCATCTTAGGTCCTATGGCGGAAGATAGAGATGAGTCATCCCCTCCCTTCTACACATAACTGAACATAAATGACAAGGTGTTTCATAATTGTCTGGTGGATTCAGGGGCTTCCCATAATCTCATGCCCAAAATAGTCATGGAAGAACTCGGGTTGGAAGTCACAAAATCTTATCATGATTTGTACTCTTTCGATTCAAGGAGGGTGCAATGTCTTAGGGTCATCAAATACCTAGTGGTAACTTTGTTTCAGCTGCCCATGAAAAGTGTGGTCATGGATATTGTGGTGGTTGATGTTCCTCCCAATTTTGGCATGCTATTGTCAAGATCTTGGATAAAAAGGCTTGGGGGAACATTACAAATGGAACTCACATATGATACCATTCCAGTGTTCGGAGGGGAGCATAGGAGACTATACAGGGAAGCTTAGTTGGCCTACATTATCAGTGATGAAGACGACCCCAAAAATCACCCTATTTTCTCTCTGGATACTGATTTGGGATACAACCTGTTACAACTCACTAATGCTCCTGAGTCCCCCCTTAAAATCAGGAAGCAATCCCTCACCCCCTGTGAAGATTCTCCTCCAATTACCCCTATTTTGAAAATTTTCTTTGACAGAGCCTCTTATAGGGAAGGAGTTGGTGCTAGAGTGGTCTTTTTTTCCCCTACTCACAAAACCATATCTCTGTCATACAAATTAGAATTTGAAACTACCAACAATGTGGCAGAGTATGAAGCTTTTGTTTTGGGCTTGAGAGCTGTAAAATACATGAGGATTAAAGAAATAGCAGTGTTTGGCGATGCTGAGTTAATTATTCAATAGATTAGAAATATTTACCAGGCCAAACACCCTCAACTCAGAAGTTACATAAATGAAGTGTGGGACCTGATTGACAGTTTTTTCTCTGCCTTCAACATTTCATTCATCCCAAGAGAGGAAAATACACTGTCCGATTCTTTGGCTGCCTCGAAAAGAAATTTCAGAGTCCCTCTACCTCCTAAACTTAGGTATGATGTAGAAGTGAAATACAAGCCCTCTATACCTCACAATGTCAAGCATTTGAAGGTGTTTGAGTATGATCTCGAGATCAAAAATCTTCTTGAGACAGTTGATGAATTTTCAGCATTGCACATTGATCAAGATTCTAACTCTGGAGTGGGTCTTCATGAGGATATTTTTCTGAGGAATATTGTTGATCTTCATATCGTCCAATTGCCTAGCAATCACATCCCAAAGGGACTAGTTCCTTTGGAAAGATTATTTGACAGAAATGATGTAGTAGTGAAGGGTAAAGTTTCGAATGAGGAGGCTGATGTGACTAAGTGTAATATTGGCACAGAGAAAGATCCAAAGTTTGTCAAGATGTCAAGCAGCTTGTCAAGGGAGCAAAGGGCTGAGTATGATGAGTTATTAAAATAATTCACTGATGTGTTTGCCTGGACCTACAAAGACCTCGGGACATATGACACCAGTGTTATTGAGCACAAGATTCCCCTGAAGGAGAAAGCCAAACCATTTAGGCAGAAGTTGAGACAAATAAATCCTATGTTGCTGCCTATTATGGAAAGGGAGGTGAAGAAGCTTTTGGATGCTCAGATTATTTTTCCTTTGAGATATTCTGAGTGGATATCCAATCTGGTCCTAGTGAGAAATAAGAGTGGAGAAATCAAACTCTATGTCAACTTCAGAAATCTGAACAGGATCTCTAGGAAGGACAATTACCCGCTGCCAAAGATGGAACACATATTGCAGAGGGTAAATGGTGCATCTAGGATTTCCATGATTGATGGATTTTAGGGATACAATCAGATCTCTATCTTGCCTAAAGACAGAGAAAAGACAACCTTCACCACTCCTTGGGTCACATTCATGTATGCCAAGATGCCCTTTGGATTAATGAACGTAGGAGCACCCTTTGAGCGAGCCATGGACATCGCCTTCATTGGGGAGAAGGATAAGTTTGTAGTCATCTATTTGGATGAAATCACAGTTTTCTCCAGATATGATAAGGAGCATCGCCAGCATATGAGGAAGGTATTCATGAAGTGTAGAAGGTTTGGTCTTTCCCTAAATCCCAAGAAGTCTTTATTTTCCATGAAGGAGGGGAAATTATTGGGGCACATAATATCAGTTGAGGGAGTTCCCTCAGAATTGATCTCAGTAGGGGGGAAGCAATCCAAACCCTATCACTCCCAAGATCTAGGAAAGAGGTTCAATCCTTCCTGGGCAAAATAATTTTCTTAAGGAGATTTGTTTCAAATTTTGTTGAACTGGTGAAGCGTATCATAGTCATGCTCAGAAAGGGAAATGAAGTAAAATGGACTGCTGAATCCTAAGAATCCTTTATCCAGATCAAGAAGGCATCGATTATTCCAAGGATTTTATGATTTTTCCTTTCACTTCATTTGATATAGTGGAAACTATTTTATTGCAGAAAAATGCAGAAGGGTTGGAGAAACCTATTTCCTTTTTCAGTAAAGCATTAAGAGATGCAGAGGAAAAATATGACATCATGGAGAAACAGGCCTATGCCTTGGTGAAGGCTCTTAAAGATTTAAAAGTCTATGTTTTTCATTGAAATATCACTGCATATGTTCCTTCAACATCTGTGAAGGACATTCTCATTCAACCTGACATAAATGGGAGAAGGAGAAAGTGGATTTCCAAGACGCTTGAATTTGATCTAGAAATAAAACCCACCAAACTAGTTAAAGGTCAAGGTTTAGCCAAGTTGTTGGATGAATCTAATTGTAAATATTTGGGGGTTAATTTTATCAACACTTAATCAAA
This sequence comes from Picea mariana, assembly GCA_032191745.1. NCBI lineage: Eukaryota > Viridiplantae > Streptophyta > Pinopsida > Pinales > Pinaceae > Picea > Picea mariana. Next base: position 18,147 of record JASDQU011443288.1, on the reverse strand, counting down.
ATATCAGCAGGCTAAGCTTCCTGATAATAATCCTTAGGGAAACCCTCCATTGGTAGAATGCATCTGGTATAAAGATATTATATATTTTCTGCAAGAATTAAGACCCCCTGATGGTATGGGAAGGATCAAGGAAAGAGATTTAAATATGNTAGGAGTGCTTCTGAGATGTCTAGACCCACAAGAGGCCCAAAAAGTTATGTTTGAGTTCCATGACAACCTATGTGGGGGATACCATTTCTGGAAGATGACAACTTACAAAATTCTCAAGGATGGGTACTACTGACCCACTTTATTCACTAATGTCTATGTGAAAATTAGGGCTTGCATCAAATGTAAAAAATTCTCTGGAAAGCAACAACTCAATTCCCGACCATTGAAGCCTATGGTAGCTTGAGGACCCTTTCAGCAGTGGGGCCTAGACTTTATTGGAGAAATTCATCATGCTTCAAGTCATCAGCACAGGTGGATCTTGACTGCAATGGATTATTTCACCAAGTGGATAGAAGCTATCCCCACAAGGAGTGCCTCTCACAAAGTGATCATTGGTTTCCTGGAGGATATTATTGTAAGGTTTGGTTGTTCGAATAGAATCATCACTGATAATGATGCATCCTTCAAGTTTGAGCCATTGATCAAATTCTGTGAGCAGTTCAGGATTTCATTAATCCACTCTACCCCCTATTATCCCCAAGACAATGTAATAGTAGAATCTTGTAACAAAATCCTTATTAAGATTATCAAAAGACTACTAGAGGGCAATAAGAAGGCATGGGATTCAAAGCTAAAATTTTCTCAGTGGGCTGATCGAGTGACAACCAAGAGGTCTTTGGGCATCTCTCCTTTTCAACTTGTATATGGGACTGAAGCAGTTTTTCCTTCTCAGCTAGCCCTACCTGTAGAGAAATTCTTTTAGGGTTATCAAGGAGAGCATGAAAATATGATCAGAAGAATTCATCAACTGGTAGAATCCCAATAGACTAGAGAGAAGGTGATGAATAGAGCTCATGACCGTCAGCAGAGGATCAAGCAAGCCTTTGATAGAAATGTGAGAAAAGAAGATTTCCAGTTGGGAGATCTAGTACTTAAATGGGATGCACCCAGACAAGATAAGGGAAAGCATAGTAAATTTGAAGCCCTCTGGATTGGTCCCTTCAAAGTTTATGAGATAATTTTGAATAATACCTACAGGTTGCAGAATTCGGAGGGCGATGAAGTTTTTGGTGGCCTTGTAAATGGGAATTTTATGAAGAAGTTCTTTATTTGAGCCATAAGTGGCCTCCATGTATTTGTAAATATTGTTTTTCCTTTGTTTTTTGTTTTATAAGTGACTCCATAAACCAACAATAAGGCACTGAAACTGTAGAAGAGTTCTTGGCATGTCACAGGGAGCAAGCCATCCCCCATGGAGACTAATGTTATCACATTAATTTGGTCGGGGGGTGTTTTCCTAAGGAATGGACCCCTTTGAAAGAAAAATGGCAAGGAATGGGTTAAAAACCCACTTATCCTAAGTTTTGTGTGTGCAGGCATGTCACGCTAAGTGGCGCGTAGATCCAGGCGGCTGAGATCCGCGCGTCCAGATATATGGTGCAGTAGCTATATCGAACCCCCCCCAACATTCTGCCTTTAATGAAGGGGTGGGTATGAGTTGGTGGTTTTAAATTGTGGCCCCCCCACTAACGTGTCGCCCTCTCCTTAACTCGGACCCTCCCGCCTAAAACCTCTTACCGCTGACTACCCCCTCTGAGTAGACTGCTTACCGCCACCTCTTACCACTCCTGCCTCCCACTGACATCTATCTCCTACTCTGTCTCTCACCTCTACCCATCACATTGCCCACTCTCCCTCCTTGTCTCATTATGGTACACCTGTCCTCCACTCACCGTCAAACCATGTCCCCTTATCATTCCCACTTATCACCTCCTACCAGGTGTTCTACCACTCACCTACTCCTGGGAAGATGGTCCCCATCCCATCTACTACCATGACCTTTCCTCTACCCCCCACATCATCACCTCATGCCACTTCATCGTTGTCCTGTCCCAACACAACACCCACATTTTTTTCCACTCGTACTTTCCCGATCACCTTCCATCTTCCACGTTCGTCTACGTGGGCGCCTCTTGTCTCACCTCCACGTCAATGGTGCCATAGTCCCTGTCAGATCCACATCTGCCGTCTGGGTACCCTTGTAGCAGTTCAACAAATTAGTAGACAACCAAGGGAAGGCCGCCATGTCCTACAAATGTAGAGCTGACTTGAGCCTCCTAGATCCTGAGGAAGCGGTTATTAAAGTAGTTGGTGGTGGTTGGACATTGTTTTCACCTTTAATGGAAAGTCTGGAAAGGGACTTTCAGCTAGTCAACTCACTTGTAGGCCCGTTCTGGAATGAAATTACATCTGACTGAATTTCACGACTATCCAGAGACTACATGCTCAGTCTGACAGGAGGCACGCAGAAGTAACACCTTTAATGCAATAATTAGAACTTGTTGTTGTGAGTCGGTTTTGATTATTTAGGAGTCATTCTCAATTTCAGTTAGTGTCAATGGTAGAGATACGCTCCCAATTTTAATGTTTTAACAAGGCCTCTGGTTCTTTGGTTATGATGGTTATTCAAGACTTATTGTTTAATGGCAACCAAATCCTCCTTTCTTTTCTTGGATTTTGACTCTAAAAGCTTGGGCATGGATGATTTAGTCATGTGTTGTGACTGTAGTATAGTGTAGGTTTGAATATATCTGTTGTTCCAATGTTTTCAATTTTTTTTTTAAGCTTTTGGATCCAAGAGGATATTGTATCTAAGACTTTTCCTCCACAGGCTATTGGAAGACCAGATGTCCAGAGCATACTTTCACGTTTTCTTCATGTTTCTTCTGCCTACTCATCACTTTACAAACTTACTGGCTTAAGTTAGATCAATACCTCACTTATCTGTGCGTCCCAACCTATTTTTCTGAGTTAAAACGATATAGTCTTGAGATCGCATCCATTAGACCACCCTTCAAACTATTTACTATGACATATAAACTGATGGGTCTTGGGATTACCTCTGCTACAGTCCAGAGGTGACTTCCAATGCTAACAGAGTGCATGGGAGACAGAATCATTCTAAGTCCTAAAGATCAAAAGAGATAATGCAAGGATTACATGGGAGATAGACTCATTCTAAGTCCTAAATCTTAGAAGAGATAATTATTATGAGAGATAAGACAAGATCCAAGAGGCAGACTCGTAGGATAAAGGTCAAAGGCCGAAGCCTTTGAACACTAAAAAAATATTTCAAGGTGAAAGAAGTCAAAAGATTAGGANTAAAAGAGATAATGCATGGATTACATGGGAGATAGACTCATTCTAAGTCCTAAATCTTAGAAGAGATAATTATTATGAGAGATAAGACAAGATCCAAGAGGCAGACTCGTAGGATAAAGGTCAAAGGCCGAAGCCTTTGAACACTAAAAAAATATTTCAAGGTGAAAGAAGTCAAAAGATTAGGAGGAGGAGCGACAACAACCATCATATCGATTGTGGGGAGGAGCCTAGACCGTTAGATCAACATCCAATAGAACAAAGGAAGTGTAAAGGAGAGGAACGGATCCCATCTGTTAGGTCTGAGCGTGAAGGACCAGAAACCATTGGATCTGAAGGTAAGAACATGAGACTTAACCCTTGTGTGCGTAGTAGTAGTGGACTTGTCAAAGTTCCGAAGTCCCAAAGTGATTTGGGACTGTCCATCGTCAAGGAGGACATGTGGCATAAGATCCACAACTTCAGAAGTTTGTGGACAAGGAGGAGGAGAAACAACCAAAGTAAATCTTGGCCGTTGATATGAAAGTGGATGCATGGCACCAGATTTGGAACTTCGATTATGGAGCACTCTGGAGGAAATAAGAGGATGAAAGTGCCGAAGTCCCGAAGGAGATCTTGATCGTTAATCGAGGAGGAGGTTGAAGGACCATTGATCTTGTCTTGGTCGGAAAGAGCCGAAGTCTCGAAGAGAATCAGGTCCGTGGATTTTGAGAGGACATGTGGTATAAGATCTGTCACTCTGGTAAAATTCACTCTAGATATTTGTGTGTGTGGAGACGTGAGAACTACCAAAGGATAGAGAGTTGGAGTTCATCAAAACCGTCCGATTGTTGAGGACATGTGTCATTATATCTTCCACTTTGGAATATTGTCATACGGGGAAAAGCACATAGTTGAGAGTTGAAACTCCCAAGGGCCGAAGAGCCAGAATCAACTGTAGTCGTTGATTTGGAAGGGAGCTACATGTCAACATATTGTGTGGATTTGGGATTGCATGTGGAAGGAGGAAAGAAGGTAGAAAAGGGAGGATAGATAGCAGCTGTTGATCGCGGATCATCGCCAAGGGATTGGATATCGACATATGAGCTGAATTGCGGGGCTAGAACTTGCTCAGATGTTAAAAATATGAGAGCGGGCTGCAATTCATACCACGGTTTTAACAAAGTGATGGGTGGTAGCTGGAAGTGAATTATGGGGCGAAAAATGGGTTGTCCTAAAACCACTCTTTTCCACACCCATAATCACAGTTTTACATAAGGTCATAGCCCAGGGTCTTATGAAGGAATGGACTAATGAAAAAGGGGATAGCGCCTGAAACTTAGAGTTTTGGATGCGCACAGGAATAGCCTGCAGGTCTGTCGGGACCTGCACACAGAAGGAAAGGAGACTTGTGTATAATTGTTTTGGGTTTAGTCACAAGCCCGAACAGTCAATTCGACTCAAAAGATTGAAAGATCCTTTGAGAGAGAGGTCAGCAGACCCCACTGAGGTAGGGGAATTGCATTGAAAGTGATTAGAGAAGGAATGATCATGCACAATGTTCATAGTGAGAGCACAAGAATATTCAGGAATCCAGGAAGAGTTGAAGACTTCTGGGATCAACAAAGAAATTTTTTATAGGGAGAAATAAGTTGCTGCATTTTTTGTGGCAGCAAGTATGTTACGACTTGTTGAGTCAGCCAGAGGAAAGAATGCTTGCATGTTTGCAAGTGTTGTTGGTGATGTTGTTACATAAGGAGTGAAGCAACAGAGAGATGAAGTGTTGGTTATAAGTTTGATAAAAGAAGCATGAAAGCTTCTACTGCTATCAGAATTTCAGGTAGTATAAAATTTATTAATGGCACTCATGGCGGTATGAGTTTTTATTACTCTTTTTGCATAATTGCTGAAAGGAAGTTTAGGTAAGAATTTCTTCAGCCATATTTATTTTATAAAATCATGTGATTATATTATTGAATGCATACCACTGGATTTGGTAAAGGATGGAGGCATGTATTAATTCAAATCTTTTTAGCTTCTGAATGCACACACTAACATAGTAGAATTTCATGTCAATTTGGTTGTGGGGTAACAACCAAAGATTTAAAAGATAATAACTTGTTTTATGAATGAATGACAGTTTTCTAGTCATGTATGAGACCATGACCTGGTTGGATATGGAAAGGTTATGAGCCACACATGTACTAAAAGCTTCCTACTTTTAAATAAAACTTGGGCTGCAACCTTTTTGCTAACACTAATGAACACTACATAATTATATTCTTGATGTAGTGTTCAGGTCAAAAAGGAAGGCATCCAATTAATTGGGAAGACAATAGGAAGTGTGTGGAGAATGTGTCAACACATAGACCATAATTCCAACTTATGGATGGTGAGATACACGACTGAGATAAAGAACATTATGTAATTCAATGAAAGGTGCATTGAATGAGTATGCATTGAGAATTGCACTCATGCATAGTAAGTGACATAATTGTATACTAAATGCAATGTTTGAATGTGTTTTGTAAGTACATGCATATATATTATTGCATGGAAATAATTGTTACTAACAACTGAAATGTTGTTAACTCATGAAGTTGAGGACATTTCAGGGAGGTGTTAGACATTGCAACAGGAAAGTTGTAAGTCAAGTAGTCACATGAACATTGACTACATAAATTTTTCTTGTTCAGAAAAAGAAGTAATGAACTTACAGATATTATTATGAACATGCATATGCATAGAATGACGAGTCATTCTAGTTTATCAATTTTTTTGGTAATTATGATTGAATTGCTAGATGCAGGAAATTCTAAGTTCACTACATATGGTTCTGTACATATTGCAATTGAATTCTGATGTACAGGAAATACTAACAATTGTTGGAAGTATGCAAGATGAAGCCTTACATGAAAAAATTGTATGTATTTTGGTGCCTGTGGGAAACCACAAGAATGGATGCATTCATAATATGGAAACAATCAAGATGAATTATGAAATAGAATTTCATGTTTTGGGGAAAAAGTTGAATTCCCCTTTGAACTAAGTTGGAGTTCTAAATGAATTCTTTTTTGTTTTCTCCTGATAACTGCATGTGGGTGATGCATATGAGATGAATTTGATTAAATTTAGAATGTTGACCACAAAGAGTAGCTCAAGGAAGATGTTGATTGGAAAACTTTGAGGGTAGTTGGAACTCCGGGAGCCACAGTGCTCTGAGACTTCCTGAGCCGTCTTGTTGCTGAAGCTCAAGGAAAGGGATGTGTAGCAGCGGATAGACTCTGTGACAGTGAAGGTGTACACTCCTAGGGTGGGACAGGCATGTGGGGAAGAGATACCATTGGTTGGAGTGATGTTGGGGTTTGGTACCTTGGTCTAGACCATGTTGATATGGAAGTCTTCTCAATCAAAAGATAAGTACAATTCTCTATTTATTGTATGTTGTATATCTTGTATATAGGTTATAATGTTATTAGAATTGCCTGTATATACATATATATACATTGCATATATGCTTGCATTACCTACATCCATGAATGTACATAATGTGTTTCATGTTTCATTGCTTAAGAAATTTATACCTGATGCTAATCATGTTATTGATTGGAATGTGATTCAGGTGGAGCAAGAAGGCATCTTGCAAGTGCATCCTATGCGCATATTGGACCTGAAGGAGAAAACAACTCCGAAATCGATCCATAGGGATTGTAAAGGTCCAGTGGACCGGGTATGGTACTGAGGACATGACATGGAAGCATGAAGATGCAATGCGGGAAGAATACCCACATCTTCTTGAAGATTTTTGAAATCTTGTTGATGTTGTGTAAAAGTTATACTGAGGATAGTGAAAAAATAAGGGGAGGGGATTGTAATATCCCCAAGGAAAAGCCCTTATTGTATTTATGAATTGTAAACATGTTTTGTAGACTCGTGAGTCGAGTGTTGATAAGATGGTGAGCTTATGTGTTTATTGGGCAGGAGATCCTAGGTGTTAAAGGCTAAGAGCCTAATTTTGTATATGTAACTATGAAGATCATTAATAAAATATAAACATCAATGCGTGCAAACCAACCACGAAGAAAGATTGATGGGGGACTAAGCTTCCACAAGGTTGGGTAAGGGAGGAGGCTAAGTGTTTGGGACTAAGGGCTAAGCTAGGGGGATTACCTCTAAAGGAATAATATTTATTATTAATTCCTGAAGGCTAAAATGGACATGCTGAGTGTTGAGTGTTTTTATCTTGATTCCTGGGAGAAGAAACACATGTAGATCCAACATGTGCAAAATGGGAAGGCATGCAGCTCCAGGAAGACAAGTGTTGAACTGGGCGCATGCAGTTAAAGTTGCAGAAGTCAAACCGTGTTGGGTTCGTTCTACCATTCTGTCATCCTCCACCTAGGTTTGTTGGGTTCAGGGACATCTGAACTTTTTTTCCTCTACATCTGCCTATGCATAGCCTCACACAGTGAAGGAAACCCTCACAGGAAGGTTGGTTTGCGGGTCATTCTTCCATCCTCCACCTGAACCTGTTGTTGGCCTCTACATCTGCATCTGCATAACTGTGTGTAGTGAAGGTTTTCTGTGCTGACATTTGCCCACTCTCCGTATGAACTCGTTGTTCTTTGTGACCGACCTCTGTACATCCACGTTCACCTAAGAAACCACTCACGGGAAGGGGGAAAAAATGACCTGTGTGTCCTATGAACCCAATGAGAACCCGTGGACTGATCCACGTCTTCTGTGAAGCCCGAGTATCTTGTGTAAATGTCTGAGCCATGTTGAGTCATGACTGTGGCTTGTTGTGGCCACACAGTTCCTGGATTGAGTGTGGCTTGTTGCGATCGTCTGTTCCTTGCTGAGCCTTCCTGTTGTCCTACTTGTGTGGGAGAAGAGTTGAAGAAGAAGGTTGTCAGGCCTGTGTGAAACACTCTCTCTAGGTGAGGGAGGTGGTTGTAGTTGAAGAGGTAGGTTTTGAGGCGTGTGAGAAACTCTCCTAGGTGAGAGAGTTTGCTGGGAAGTGGTTTTCTCTCAGAGAGAGTCCAACACCAGTTGCGAAGCTTTGAGAATTCCTGATCCAGCCTGTTGTCGAGACCCTGAGAGGGAGGTGAAGCAGCCGATGGACTATGTGATACTGAAGGTGTATACTCCCGGGTGGAATAGAGATGTGTGGAATGAGAGTCTCTGAGTAGTGGGTGTAAGAAGGCTCTTGGAGAGAATCCTTTCAGTTGCATTGTGCAGTTTATTGTAACCTCAGACTAGTCTAGGATTCCCTTGCCCTGGGTGGAGCCTAGTCCCAGCTCGGGGGTGATCCACTGTTGAGCGTGATGAGGAACATGGTCTATGGATGGGAGGTTCGTGGAAGGTCTTCATGTAGTTGGTGGATTTACTCCAGCTAAAAGATAAGTATCAGTATGTGCTTAATTTATACGTTATGCATGTTTTTGCTACTGATTCTTGAATGTTATCATGTGTTCCGTTGCATGTGGATTTACTGTTAATATTGTTTGAATTTGAATGGTAAAAGTAACTTTGTGTTATGTGTTTAATTTTGATTAAAATGCATGTTGTATATATATATATATGTGTGTGTGTGTGTGTGTGTGAATGTTCCATAGTTGTAGCATTACTCGATCTTTGTGGAGGGTCGGGGATGCTACATTTTGGTATCACAGCTAAGTCAGAGCTGAGTAGTGGCATTTCCTAGGCTGGTTGATGGATGGGGATGTTACATGGATGCTTACATGGTGTCCTGATTCCACTTGACACCTCGAGGTGGTGCCATTCCATCCCCCTTTCCCACTTGGCCTTGCCTCATCGACCTACATCACCTTCCCCTACTTCCTTTTCCTTCATAAATTCTACCTGAAACACATATGGTCATCTACGTGACACCTTCCCACTATTTGTAGCAATGGGTGGGCCCATACCACACCTATTTTCCTAGACCATGTCGTATTTCACATCCATTTGATTACACAATGGATATTTTTGCACAGATCATGATCAACAGTCCCCATTGCATTCCCTCCCAACCCATTGTTCGTTAATAGAGGGGGGGGGGGGTTCTAAAATGGAACCCTCCCTAGTTTACTTATTGGTGAATTGGTGGCCTGTGGTGAATTTACCCCCCCCTAGTGGTTTCCAAAACCACCAGGGGACCCCCCATAATCATGGTTCCGTAGGTCTGAGTCATGGTTCCACCGATCAGGCAGGTGCCCCGCCACCATGACACCACATAACCTGCTAGATGCCACTCTGTCCCCTTTGAAATTCCACCATTCCAGTCCATGTCACCCATTCCATGTCAAATGACATGTGGCATCCACGTCACACTGATGTCTCCATACGAAAAAATACCTAAAAAATTCCAATTTTGCCAAAATTCCAAATTTTCAAAAACGCCCTATAATGCATAATTTCGTAACTACTTCCTTGAGCCACCATTGAATATCTGTAATTAGCTTCACTGTGTCCAATTATGACCTTTTAATTTCCAATTTTACCTTTGTACATGTAATTCGACTCTTCCACATCAAATTTTTCCAAAAGTTCCACTACAAAAATTGGGGCTTTTCCCAATTTCACCCAATTTTGCCCAATTCATGATTTATTTCTACTAGAATCATTAAAAAATATGTAATTAACTTTTTTATGGCCAATTTGTCCCTATAGATAGATTAACACATCCATGCGTGACTGATTAACCATTATGGGTGCGAAATTCTATCAATTTTGTTCAGGAAATTGGGGAATTTGGACCAATTCTGCCATAGTTGCACTATAAATTCTGAATTTTGACTCACTATGGGCCCAAAAATGTCCAATTAGAATTTTAAATTGGATATTTAATATTTGGGCTATTTTTTTCCCATTACTCTTGAAATTTCCCAATGAACTCTTCCCAACTTTACTGTAGTAATTGTTGTTCCTAAGTTTGTACTTAAGGATTAAAGCACAATGTCAGGCATCAAGAAATAAGGAAAGTTTTAAATTTTGCTTTTTCTATCTCAGTTATGAGAGAAAAATTCCTTAAAATGAATTAATAGTATAACAGCTTAGAGGTCGTTTTTCGTGTCTGAGTTAAATATGAAAATATAGGATGTAATGAGAGAAAAACATAAATTTGTTAGACAAAGAAAGGCATCAAATACAAAATAATCTTACTTTGTTACATACGAAGAAAATGGATAAGGTAACCTTTAATGAAGCATAAAATATAGTAATCTAATTACTCACAGGTCTTGTATTTGCTAATAGCCAATGCAGAAGAAAATATGTTTGTTATTAGATAACTGAATGAAATATAACCACAATATATGTTGTACTAAATTGCGATTAGGCATTCATCAAGGAACTATATGAAAGATATACTGGAATATGGAAAGACAAAAGAACACATAACTCAAATAGACGAAAAGTGGAATCTCTAGTCTGCACTTGTATTAATTCTCGATGAGGAGAGATTTCTCAATTATAACCGACAAGAAGCAACCCTGGTTCATTCTTTCGAATATGTATTATACAAAAGTTCCCAACCTCAAATGGTTGGAATTCTTCTATTTTTAGAATAATTAAAATTACAAAATATGGAAGATGAAACACTTCATTTGCAATCTTCTTGATCTTCTCGTTATGCTGGCATGAACATTTTCCTTTCCTATCTTCTAGCTCCAAAATAGATAATGTACATAGACTGTATTGATTTGTTTCCAGAGGTAGTACCTTTTCCCTGCTCAATACATTTGATGCACCTGCCCACAAATTCGACCAACCCGGAAGACCTTGTTAAGTTATTAGCCTAAAAAATGTATAATTTATTTTCCAGCTGAGGCAATCTCACTTCTATCCGTCCATCCTCTGAAATAATAGACTGCAGTTGTAGATTAGGCTTCACTAGCCATCTATTTATTTGAGCGATATCAACCTGTTTTATCTATGATATTTTATCTTGTGCTTCTTCCATGTTTGTTTTAATGTCAAGCTGATGTTTGTCTATATTAAGATGACCCAGTGTTCCAGAACTATCTTCTTTATCAAAGCCTAATAATTCTTTGTTAAGTGAATACAAAACTTCTTCGTAAGATTCTTTCAATTCCTTAGCCATTTTCCTACCTTCGGCTATGTTTGACTCCCAAGTCGTTAGTATAATATCACCTCTAGTTTTCTTTGAAATGGACAACCCAGATGCGATAACTCTCCCTTCTTTTGCCGATGATATAACCGCTTCATAGAAGGTAGTTCGGGCAATGATAGCCTCCCTCTCTCTTAAAACAATATTAATTAATGCTTCATCCATCACCTGAGAATGATTTTGGATGATTTTTACTTTAGAGAGCAGGATTTGTTGAGCTATTTCTAGTTTCTTTAGCACCTCCAACGCTTGAGCTTGAAATAGTGCTATATCCATAACCATTTTCTCAGTGGAACTGACCTTGTCTTGCAATTGTTTTATCAACTCATCTTGTTGGATAGTCTGTCTTTCGTTCACTTACCTCTTCATATGCATATCATCAAGACTGGACTTGAGCATTTGGATTTCTTTCTTATCACTAGCTCTAGCCTGTTCCAGTCCTTTATTGACTTCTTCTCTGACATTCATTTCTGCATTCCTTATTTGATTTTGCAACTGACTTATCATCTGATTTCTCTTCTTCAATATTTATTTTAGGTTATCGACTGAGAATAGGTTAGCTATTGGAAAAGCTCCCAAATAACCAACTACCTCTGTAGAAAAATATTTATCTTCCAAACTCTGTCCATTCAGTAATACTCTATGTTTTTTGACCGTTGCACCCTCTTTCTGGTGCATTTCTTTGTTCACCACAACTTTCATTTTCTTACTGAAAAATAAATCGGAGGGAGGTATCTCTTCAATATAGATGGGCATGAGATATATTATGAGTATTACCTTTGTATTGGGGTTTCCTCTAGTGGACTGTAACAACATGACACTCTGAATGAGGTTGCCGATTTATGTGGATAACTATTTTCCGGTTTCATCTGTAGTTGATTTATCTAGTGAAGATAGTGGCCTATCTTCTCCTTGCTTTGTCAATGTATCTGGTTGATCTTTGGCCTGGTCATCAGATACCTCTTCCATTGGGATATCCTTTTTCTGAGTCTGGATCTCAAACTTCTCTGAGTCTTCCAGGGTTTCTTGTTTTCTAGAGCTTCCGACTTCTGGATTATGGGTCTCTGTTTTCTGTGTAGCAGGAGCCATCAAGTTTTCCCCTTGTAATAATTTTGGAAGACAACTTCTTCGGTGTTTTTGGAAGTTGTAAAAATCAACCATTTTATCAGGTGATAGGGATCGAACTCGGCTCAAAAATTCTTGGTAATATCTCACCCCTTAGAACACTTCATCCTGAGGGGATTCATCATGTTCATACTTTTTAATATTGCAACTGGCCATATAGTTGCCCACAACCTTCTGTGGGTCCTGCTTCTTAAATTCAATGCTAACAAGATTTATTTCTTCTAATGTCGCAACTTCTTCTCTGGAGTGACTGAAATCCAATAAAGAAAATACACCAATCTGTAAGGGAAAATATAGCCATACATTTTTCTACATGACTTTGAGTTATTTGCTAATCCCGCTGAGCACAGTTTGTTGTGCGACCTTGCGGCACACCAGTTGATCTAGTAAAAATTGTGGTAAAGCGTATGGGGGAACTGAAAACCCAAAAAATCTGATGTAAGAGAAGTGCTCCTCGATATACTAGTCTACCACTTTATCCAGGTTAGCCACAACTGTATCTGAAATTCTAAGAGGTGGGTGACCAAAATAGAAATGTGCATCGACACCGCTACCCAATTACAGATTTCATAAAATAAATCTTTCACCTTGTCTTCCCAGAGTTTTGAATGGTAAATAAGAATTAGTTCTATGCTATCTGGAGTCTAGCTCCAGCCCATCAACAGGAAAGGTGTCATGAAACAGATGGCGTACATAATATAAGCTGACATAAAAAATGAATATGATTTCCTCTTGGCTTTCTTTTCCTGGTATTCTGTAATTTCACTGGCCAGACTATCCAACAATATCTTGGCCCAGTCGAAAGAATAACCTTCTACCACTATGTGTATAATGGGTACCCATGGTAGAACGAAATGGGTTGTGTTCTCTTTTCCATAAAGTCTGCACATCATCATGGCTATATACATGAAATGTGGTTGCAATGATGAGATTGAGTATATGCCGTGAGAATCAGCTCTGAACTTTTCAGGGCATGAGCACCAATCCTTGATCAAATCCAAAAGATTTTTCCCATATTGATAACACTCCTTCCTAAAATTCTCTAGAAAAATGGTATTGTAAGTAAAGTTTGATATTGGAGACAACTTATACATCACCTGTATGTGTTCCGACTGGAATGACCCAACAACCACCTTCTGAGAATCAAAAATCGTTCTAGTTGGGATATCCACATGATCTAGTGTCCATTTAATCATGTCACTATAGGGTAAAAGACTCGTCCTTGTTTCTACCTTATGCATCTCTGCCTAAGAAATAGTTTTTTATTTGATAGATAAGTCTTCCTTTTCATTGTCACTCGAATCATCAGGGCAGTTTACCATCTCGTACTGTAGGATGTTGAATACATTTGTCCAGGTTTTAACTATGTTTATACTTCTGGGTGAGGTATCAGAGATAGCCTCTGAATTATGTCTTGAACCCTCACTAGTCTCTTTGGATTCTTTTCGTGGTGACATGGTAGCAGTTCTAAAAAGAAAACATGCTAGTTGTCACATAAGACACACAGGACTGAGTATCTCGTTAGGCAAGCTCTGTGAAAACAAGAATGTAATTCAGAAAATGAAAAAATCTTCTTTTCCTTAAGCGTATCAATCTGTGTAGACCTTTTCTGACAACACATTTAATTCCTTTATTCAAAAGATTTGGACGATAAATCAGGGTCGTATTTGAAATCATTTCCCTAAATCATCTATTAATGTCATTAATGGTTGATATTTCGTGATCTTGGAAAATCATAGAGATCATTTGAATTTACCCGCATTTCAAACCAACGTAAACTTTAGAGGAGATAAGACTGTTTAAGGTGTTAATAAACCAAGCTTTATGCTGTTAATTAATCATGTTTAACCTTAATCCATTTCAGGGTTTGGAGTCTTGGGCGATCTTATTTCATTTCAAGTTATGATCCTTGAATCGCAAGATCATGATTTGATCAATTAATATTAATCAAGTTCAACCTTTTAATTAATCATGGTTAGTTAAGGTTTTCACGACTTTGGGTATCAGGATTTCAAGTTGTCGTTCAAGATAGGATTCCCGAAACACGAAACTGAAATATGATTTAATTATCGTTAATCATTATTAATCGTTTAATTAACCTGGTTTAATTTTAATCTAGTTTTACAATTTCGAATATCGGGACTTTGGTGGTCACTCAAGGCAAGATCCCAGAATCGTGAAGTCATGATGTGATTATTTAGTAATAATCGCTTTTACCACCTTAATTAACATGGATTAAAACTTATCGTAGTTTCACGATTTCGCATGTCGGGACATTAAGACTCTTTATATGTTGGACTGTTAAGTTTGTGAAACCCTGAAATCCGATATTTTGAAGACTGTTTTTAGCGATTGGACCCTTTAACTAGTGGGTGGCTCCATAGATTCGGATCATTGTATCAAACGAAATACCTCATAAATGATGATATCCAAGTTCACATTTGTCTTTATTTAATGAGAATTAAACTTATTTAAGTCTAAAGCTTAGAAAAAATAAATGTTTCAACATAGGCTCCATCTAGGGATCTCGTCTACCTGTGGGACGAGAAGAACAATAGACCAAGTGCCTTTATTTGGTAAATGGAGTCATTATTTCATTTCAGTGAAACACATTCCGAAAGAGGTCACAAAGAAGGACTTAGGATTTCATCCTTATCTATGAAAACCTTCAAAACTTAATCTTTCATTGATATCGAGTTTAGGCTTATCAGCGGCTTCCTTTTCTTAAAAATGACTTCAGATTTGCTTAAGATAATCAAAACAACCTTAATCATTCTACCAGGATTTGTTCAATTTTCTCTGCATCAAGGTAAATTAATTTCAATGTTTTTTAATCAGGGAGTCCCATGTTAGCTTAGGATATAGATCTAGTCGAAAAATAACTAGTTACTAGAGAACATTATAATTCATGTATAACAACCTTGCATATATCATAGAAATTGCTTCACTGCCAGCGAGTATGTTCAGTACTCCAATGAAGTTATCTAATTTCCCACATTGAATTTCCTTTCACCACTTCAATTAGTAATTTTTCATTTAAATGCTAAGATGAGGGAAATCATTTAATGAATTTCCTTTCATTTTTTATTTTTTTTTGGACTGGATGGGGGCAATCATTTAATGAATTTTCTTTCACCATCTGTCTTATATTTTTAAAACATGAAGTGGGGGAAATCAATTTGTATACAATATACCAGGAATAATATCTATTTATAATTTAACAATATAGGCATGTTAACTCACTTTGATTACTCTGGACTAATCCTCCTTTGACCTTCAAAACACCTTCGCCTACAGGGAAATTTTCATGGGGATTTTTTATTTTCCAAGGAATTTTATCGAGTGAAACAAATCAATTTAAACCTATTAGAAGGGCTAAGAGAGTTAGGATTAGCCTAGACATACTTTTTTGTTTAGTTGAAGCTAGAGGAATTATAATAATTTTTACCATATTCTCGTTTTGAAAATTCGTTTATGAGTTTTCAAAGTTAAGGTGAGACCCTTTTTCTTCTGTGAATACCATGGGATGATATCAAGAATCACATGAAAATACAACCTTGAGAACGAGTGGGGGAAAAGAATGAAGGTTTCAGATGTTTTGTTACATGTACGGTTACTCCCGTGCAAATTTTATACTCGATTCTTGAAACTTTTTCTTTGAGGTCTTCTTATTGCTTACTTTTTATTTCAAGTTTTATTTGACTTTTTATTTTATCTAGAGGAAACTCTTGATAACTTAAAGCGTACTTTCCATTCCCCTGGTTATAGATTAGGTGATAATATTTCTACATATGAGACCTCTATCATACTAAATGATATTTTTTTGGAAATTTAAATAGGGCAAAAGCTTCTACCTTACATTCACTCTTATATTTTTACCCAAGTAAATTATTTATTTGTCACCTGTTTCGAGCGAGAGCCAATGTTCTAATACATGAAGGTCAGTTTCTAATGTCTATGATCTCTTGACTATTGGCAAGTATCCTGCATGACAGTAATATGAAAGATTTCAAGAACTTACACAAACCAAACTCTGTATGTTGTTTTTATATTTTTTGTTTTTATGAAATCAACTAACCTGATTTTATTTACAGTGAAAGTAAAAACCTACCAAAAAAATGAAAAATTGTGACTCAAAATGAAGAAAACAAACCGGTATGTATAATGAGAGTTTGGAAACCGATCATTGCATAAAATGCTTAAGGTAATGCTTGTTGATAGGAGCGTTAAGGATTTTACCATCCAGATTTTCTAACAAAAATGAATTCTTCCCTTCAGAAGTTGTGATTTTGAAAGGCCTACACCAGATATGGTCAAATTTTCCATGCTTTCCTGAGTCTTCCTTTCTAGCATCCCACTTTAAAACTAGGTCACCAGGGAGGACTTCCCTTTCTTTAGCTTTTTGGTCAAACAGGGCTTTCATGTTATCCTGATACTTCTGAAGTTTTTCATCTACTTCAACCCTATTTTGCTGGACTTCAACCAATTGATTTATTCTTCTTGTGACATGATTTGGTTCTTCCTTTTCATCTTGTCAGAGTTTCATTATAGGCAGTGCCAGGTTTATGTGTAGTACCATGCTAGTCCCGTACACCATTTGAAAAGGGGATGTCCCGATCAATTTCTTGGTGCCTATTCGATTCACCCACAAAGCATATTTCAAATGTACATGCCAGACCTTCTTATTTTCATTCAACACTTTCTTAATTATCGTGTTCAAGATTTTATTTGATGATTCAGCTAATACATTTCCTTGGGGATAATACGTTGTGGAATGGCCCAGTACAATATTGTACTTTTGGCAAAAACTGACCATCATCATAGATTTAAATGCCTGGGCATTATCTATAACTATCTTATGAGGGAAGCCAAATCTGGATAAAATATTTTCTTCCAAGAAGTTTATCACCATCGAGTCTATATCATTTCTGGTCAGAATGGATTCTATCCATTTGGTGAAATAATCCGTAGTGGTTAGGATCCACTTGTGTTGCGTGCTAGAGTGTGGATTGATTTCACTGATAAAATCCATCCCCCATTGTTGGAGCGGGGCTTCTGTTTTAACTAGGACCAAAGGTAATGCAGAAAGTTTTTCCTTTCCTAAAAACATTTGGCAAGGATTACAAGCTCTAACTTTGGCATTCACATCAACAAATAATTTAGGCCAATAATATCCTGCTCTCAGGATTTTATAGGCCATTGCTCTCCATGTGTGATTACCTCCACACACTCCTTCTGTTGGATCATGTTGTCATTGATGCCAATGGTTTGATTGATTGATGCCATTGATTCATGTCAAGTGATTGATTGATGCCAAAGGATTGATTGATTGATGATTGATGTAATCTAATATGTATTTTCCTTGATGAGAATGCATAGATGAAGATGGATCAATGAGTTGTCATTGATACATGATGAAAATGGAGCATTGGTATATAATGCATTTTTGGAAAAATGTATAGTTGACACATTATTGTCTTATCATGATTGATAAGGTGCAAAAATGGATGAACTCCAAAGTGGTCCCCTTATGGTGAAATCCCTCACGAGAAGACGCTTTTCGGATTGAGTTATCCTATAAGAATGGTTGGAGGACCCAT
>JASDQU011443287.1:9868-23419 GCA_032191745.1 Picea mariana | reverse complement strand
TTTTTTATTTATATTTTTAAATATTTTTAAAGTAATGTTTTAATTTAATTTTTCTTATTTTAGGTTGGTTTTTTTTAATAATTTTTTTTTGTGATTTCACATTTACTTTTTCAATTTTTGTGTTTTAAATTTAATGTTTTAAGAGTTTTTATTTTATTTTTTTATTTTTTAAATTAACCCTTTTTATTTATTTATTTTTAAATTGTGATTTGCAATTTTTTTTAACAAATGTTTTTCTTTCTTTCAAGTAATAATATTTTTAGATTTAGGAGTTAATTTTCAGAGTTTTATTTGCGGTGGTGCTAGTGGTCAAGGTCACAGTTTTAATTATAGTTTTAACTCAAAATAAAAAGGTGGTGCTACACATAACATCACTTTTCGATTTGATGGTCAATCTAAGGGTTATGTCCACAATGTCAAGGCTACAATTTCAAACAAGTCGCAATTTTAAACACCTCAGAAAAAGGGTGTTGCTGGTAGTAGCACTTTTTGAAACAAGGGTAAAAATGCGATCTCTAAAAAATGAGAACTCTGGAAAATTCTCGTTAAGTTGGTAACTTTGTTTTGGTCAATTTAGGACGAAAATTAGTTTATTTGTCTTCCAAAATTTCAAAAAATGAGCATATGGAAGTGTTCCTACCTGTATTTTCTATATCACCTATTGGATTCTTGACCGTAGTGGGAGGTATTAAATAGTCAACTTTGGCTAATTTATCCTTAATATAATCAAACAATGCTACATGTTGAGGGTTCTCCTTCAACCCTTTGCATTTTGAACAACCACATACTGTTGGGGTGTCATAAAAGAGATCAAATTCACAGTGTAATATCACTGACCCATAATGGTTGTTGGATCATGGCATGTTACAATTGGTAGGGTAAAACAACTATCCATTTTCATCAAACATCTGAATGTGGCATCTTTCTCCTAATAAGAGATTGTGGCATTTTTGGACTAGTGGAATCTCTTGTGCATCTAAACTCAATCTTGAATCATGATCCTGCAAAATTTAATGAACAATTATTGAAATTTACATGCATACATAACATGAATTCAATCATATAAATGAATTATAAATAAAATCTAGACTTAATGCAAATGGAAGGGGAGAACTTGAAGAACTTGCAATAATATGGAATGAGTTGGAATCTAAATAATTGACCATTTCATATTATAATTTTTTTTCCTACATTTGAGCCAAAACCATCATCAATACATGAATAAATTCTTAAAGGAAAATTTTAGGAAGCATAGAACAATCTAACTTCAAATAGAATTTCAAATGGCTAATAAAAATTATTAGTGTGCTTAATTATTTTCTAACACATCAATGCGTATGTATATACAAAATGCATCGGTGCACTAAATTATGAGAGCCACTAAAGAGTGACCTCTTTTTTTCCTCTGCAAAGAAAAACCTCCACAAAATTTTAATTGTAGAGGTTTCCATTTGCACTTTATCAATTAAATTGTTTGTTGGTGTGTTTTTACGTAAAAAGTGCATCGATGCTCTTTAAACTGTATAGTGCACCGAAAGGTAAGTTATAAAAAATAGTGCATGTATTTATCATCAATGCACTGAAATATACAGTGAAAACATGAGTGGGAATTTCATTTTTCTAAATGTATGTGTTTATAAATGAAAACCATAATCATTATTTCATTCTTTTGCCAAATTTTAGAGGGGATATTTTTGCAAGAGATATTTACCAGCAAAGACTTTGAAGAACCAAATTTGTAAGGAATCACCATCGGTCATATACAAATATGCAAAGAAGAAATTTCATGTATGTGATTTCATTATATTGATCATCTCAATATTTCCTCTATTTGATTCAAATAATTTCTAGTGCATTCTCTAAAAGATAAAAGGGTTTCATAGTTACCTTCAGTGTTGGAAGCCTTAGCTTTCTTGTTGTTTCTCTTGGTTTTGCTCTCTATATTTGACAAGGATATTTTTTTTTAATCAATAGATTTTTATAGCATTTATTTACTTGTATATGGGGTGTTTGGTATCTGTTGCAATGGGACCACTCGTTGCATTGGATCCCAAACCATGTTGTTGTCCATTTTCTTTTTAAAAAAATGCTTTCACAATTAGTAATGCGCACTATACAGGAATAACACATCGGTGTGCATATTCCTATCAATAGCACCATTGATTTTAAAATGTAAATAACATTGTTTTTAATATCGAAAGTGTCATGTTTTAAATGTGTTCATGGGTTCGACGATGTGCAAGAAATATTAATGAGGCCTTAGTGTTTCCCTTACTTTATAGAGCATCGCATGAATATAACAATTTATAAACAAAATGTTTTTGATTTCATAATAGCATGGTAATCATATACTGATGTGTATAAATATGTTTGATGCACTAGTGCGTACTATTTTATTATATGCACCGAAATCTTATTTTGTAAAAAATATGTGATAATTTTTGTATCTGATGATTCTTGGATTTGTTTTTTTACAGAAGATGGTGGATAACAGTTCAAGAAAAGCAACTTATTGCAACAATCATGATGGTAGCTCATCCCAACAAAAGAAGAAGGCAAGTTATTTAAGTTTATTAAAAATTTAATATATATTTGAATTATCTGTAGGTTTAAATTAACAATGTGCATTGGTTAAGGTGTGTCATGCAAAGCAAAAACTTGAATAAACTTTATAAGATTGTTCACAATATGAGTGAAAAAGAGTGTAAAAGATTTAGGGAAATGTTGAAAAGAGAGGAATTAGGTGGATCAAAAGGTAATCAACATGAACTGTTTCTTTGAATTTTTACTAAAAATGAATTTATTAACATTAATCGCTAACATGTTTTAAACACTAGATTTCATATTTTTTTAATGTTGTGCAGGGACCTATAGTGAGGGAAAGGAATGTCCCCCTAAGAAGATAAAAATTATGATGGATGTAGCTGATGATGACTTGGTCCTTAGTTCACTTGGAGTGGTGCTAGAAGTTAATAAGAGGGGGAGGAATGTTTTACAAAACTATGAGGGATATAGTGAAAAGATCGTATAGACATACTTTCCACTTACAATACAAAAATCAACCTAATGACTCCAAGAATCAAATTATATATAAATTGGAGGAAGCATTTCCAGAGCAATGGTTAATGAGGCCTGTAATACTTGAAATAGAAAAAACTTACAATAACAAAAAGGAATCATTTAAAAAGTATTATTACTAAACATGTTTTTCTATACTATGTCCCAAAATTTACCAAATTATTTTTTTTTGCTATATTTACTTTCATTATTGATCCAAAAAGGATATAAAAGGAAAAAAAAAATATTTCTCGGATTCGAGTGAAACCAATGCCATTGCGTAGATCTCAAAAAATCAATTATGAGCGACTTCAATGGGATCAAACCAAGTATGTATGTGAACGTTATCGCGTTCTGAAGTTTTGCACAAAAAACAAAAAAGTCAATTGGTCAAAGGACACATGGCATGTCTAGGGAAGGACACGGGGTAGTGGCAGAGTTGGACACATGGAATTTTGTGGGAAGGACATGTGGTAGGTTGAGGGTTGACTATTGTTGACGCTTGAATTCATCATGACCAAAATGACAACCTCACGAGGAGATGAATCCTCCTGCATTTTTAAAGAGGTGGTACTCCTCTTTGGCTAAAAGATATATCTTGAATATATTGGATTAGGAGAGTGCTATGAAGAAAACTCTAAATATCTATTCCTTGAGGTTATGAAATAAAATGGTTCTTCAATAACCTGAATACAATCTTTATGTGCAGCAAAAAGTCTTTTACAATAAGAAAAGATTGAAGGAGGGATTCAACATCAGAATTAAATTGTGATCAACATCACACACAATCTTCTTAATCATATATAAATGCATCCATATCTTCTTCACAAGAAATAGGAGAGAATGATTTGACCATCTCAAATAATTTTAACAGGGTACTGCTATTAGTAAGAAAGCGAATTTGATAGGTCAACCTCAAATATCTCATACTTAAAAATCAAAGTTACAAGATACAATTAAGATCAACCCCGAAGCAATTATTTGTGGAGTTTATTCATGAAAAATATTCTCCATTACAAAATATTTGACATCCATGTATGTGGTTGTAAATACTCCATGATCATACAAGAAAAGTTTGTAGAAGAATACAAGAAGAACACTCAACAATTCATCCTTGTGTCCAACTTAGAGATTCAAGCATAAATCTATGATAAATGGTGTAGAAGAAGAGAAAGGGTGGAGAAAATGAATATCTATCTTCATCGATCACAAGTTTGGTTGTACATTCATGGATGTGCCTTCTTTTTCCTCTGATCTTCTACCCTGCCCCTCTGATAATTATTATTCTTGGAAGCCTTGATGAAGCCTCTCTTCTTTTTTTAATATGAGATGTTCTAACTACTTGAGTAGTTAGGGTTTCTTCTCTCTTGAAATTATTGTACAAGTTTCTTCTTGAAACATTACCTTTAATAAATGATTGTTGGCCCTTGGTTATGGATTAAGGAAGAAAGAAAATATGAAGGAAGAGGAAAGACAAAGTACGAAGAGTGTAGAAGGCACATAAACTGAGAATGGGTCGAAGTGGTCAAAGAAGCCGAAAAGAAAGAGAGAAGTAAGGGAAAGTGATTATTGAAAGAGGAGATCGAGGAAGACAGATCAACAAATAATATGGATCATGGACAAATCAACAAGCGGTAAAATATATCAACGAATGCTTTGGAGCACCTTGCGGAAAAGAAGGAAAGATAGGCTAGAGAAGCCCTTAAAGCACGGGTCAAGTTGACCTAGAGTTTTGGATCTAGGGTTTTGACACCTAGACTTTTGATATGTAATGTATAAATAAATATCTAGGTGAGAGAAGAGGGGTTTGTCGTCATTCTAGGTGGTATTGTGTTGTTCATTGTTGATTATTATTATTTTGTGAGAGAAGTATCATGTTGTAATATCTTTAGCTGGGTGCAAAGATCAACCCTGCAGCTGAGTGCGCAGGGAAGGGAGAGAAAGAGAAGAAGAGAAAGAGATCCGAATCTAAGTTCTTAGATAGAACTGTATGTTTCCATTTAATATATCAAGAAACACAGTTTTGTGGATGTATCCCTAGTGAGAGGGTGAACCACGTATATCTTGTTGTTCTATGTGATTGATGTTATGTTATTTTCCATTTGATATATTGTTATTCCATTGTTTTTTTAGATCTGAGATATAACTTATGAAGTAAGCTTAGGAGTGGTAAATAATATCTAGTTCGTTGTGTGTTGTTGCTCTGGATCCACTTTTCATTTTCCTCTAGTTGTGGACACCAATGTCCTACAACCCCCTATTGCTACTTCGGGTGAGACTGCATCTACTTCGTAGGTGTTTCCAAAAGGGCTAGTAGTTAGGGCTTGTTGGTGCACTATAAGAGTTGAACCCTGGTTCTGCCCCTGTGCCAACAAATGGTTCTATTTTCGGGACCAGGATCTTCTTAAGGAATGTCAAGGTGGTTTCCATCGAAGACAGAGATTTATAAGTGGATATAAGAACAAGACAGGGACTTCGCTAAAGCCTAGAACAAGAATCCTAGCATTAGTATAGAGGATTGGTTGGGAAGGTATATCTTTACTGATATACACAATATTTTCTTTGGAGGAGTTCATAAGGAGCTATACGAGTGGTTAGCCAGATTAGCAGATACCCAATTTGAAATAAGATCTAGACCACTTGTGGTTTGGATGTCGATGTTGATCAAGAAGGTCAAGAGAGTTGATAATGTCATGTCAAGAGCAATAGATCACTAGTTTGATAGCACTATTGGAGGGTGCATTACTTGAGTTTTCTATTGACAGAGTAGAGTCATATAGCCAAGCATAGAGATATTTGTTTAAGGGACCTAGAGGAAAATTTTTACACTTTTTGAAGTTGAAGATCAGGATGATATTGCATGAGAAGAACATCTTGAAGATACAGTAATCGGTTGAATTGAAAAGATAATGTTCAAGAACTCGGACAGCTACAACGACATAGAGGTTGGGCACACGTGCAATGGGAGATCATTTAAAGAGGTTCCTATGGTGAACTTGTTTGAGAAGAACCACAAACCACTAGCTCAGGATGAAGGGTTCTACAGTGGAGAAGAATAAGAGCTATTGAACAAGGAGTATTTAGAGTCCACTAGGGAAGAGGAATGGAAGACTGAAGAACTTCATCGAGAAGAATCAGTAACTTCAGGGACTGCGCCTACCATAGAAATAAGTACTATTACTCCTCCTGTTGTTCTAGCAACCTTAAGTAACTAGAGTAGTCAGAGTTATCAGAGAACTCAAAGCATTGTTACCAGCAGTTTAGTACATACTTAGTCTAGAAACCTAAGAAGATCTATGGCAGATGAAATGAGGTTACCTATCTTTAAAGGAGATGGATTTGAAGATCATGATCAACACTGGTTCTCATGTGAAGCTGTATGGAGTATTAAGCAAGTCAATGATGAAGTTGTTAAGAGAGCTCATTTTAGTACTACCTTGAGAGACTATGCACTGAGATGGTACATGAAGTTTTTTAAAGGAACTGTACAACCTAAACCATTGAATGATATCAAGACTATGTTGATTACATAATTCAAGAAAACCAAGTCAGAGTCACAGTGCATTACAAAACTGAAGGGTAAAATCATGAAGATGGGTAACACTTTTTCTTGTTTTATGACAAAAAAACTGTATTTTCATAAGTTATTCAACTTTCGGCATACAAAAGTAATTTTTTTATTTAGAATTTCACTTTACAGTAAAAACAAAACATGTGAAGAATTTTGTTATCTTTCCAATGACTATTTTTCAAATGTTTTTTATCAAGATTTGATATGTCAATTTGACAATTGTTTAACAGTGTGTTCCTTAAACATGAAAGGAATGATAATGAGTTATTGTTTACCACAACAATGTATCTATTATTAAACTTATGTTTTTAAGAAATGAAATATACTGCAACAATATACAGAGACTCTATTTTATTATGACTATAATTTTGAATCTAACAGATGAATATTATAAATTCTAGAATTTTTTGAAGTTGACCAAGCTGAAAACGTTGCAAATTTTAAACACATGTTTTCCAACACCTTGTATCTATCTTAATTTTTACGTAAAAGTAAAATCTAAAAACACCCTTTTGAAGAGAACGGTGTAAAGATTATGAATATAAATTTTCCATAATTTTCCACTGTGTATTTTTAGAGATATGGATTTTTCATTTCACCGAATGATAATCTCACCTAAAAATATTATGCAGTGATTTTTTTATAAAATTAAATAAAATTAGATAAAAAATAATGAAAGTGAAAACAAATTATACCCAATGAAACTAGATTCAAATTAAAAAATGTTGGTATGAATTCTGAAACTAAATTCTGAGTATCTGTAGCAGTCTACTACCTCCAAAGATGAAGTAAGATGGAGAGAATTTGCAGTTTCCTGCAAACAGACCCATTTTTAGGTTTTCAGCCGAAATATTCTTTCGGCCAAAACCTAGTTTTTAACGGAATCCATTAAAAATAAAAGTTTTGGCCGAAAATCCTTTCGGCTGAAATATGCTTACCACTGGAAAATAACTCATCCAAAAAACATTGTACACAAATTTCGAGGGCGTCATTAAATTTGACGTGCAAATTTTCGGCTGAAAAAAATCCTAGCAACATTTTTTCGGTCGAAAAGTTGCCGCTAGAAATTTTGGAGACCCAATTGTCACGAAAGTTACCCAACTTCATGATTTTACCCTGAAAGAAATCAAGCAAAGAGTATTTGAACCTATTTAGGAGTTTGATCAGAGGTTTAAGACCTTGACAGGTGGTTTGAGTTTTAAGATTCTAGATGAGAAGAATAAGGATTGGTTCATTGATGCCCTCTTACCACACATCAGAGTTCCTCTGATACAACAGAAGATCGCTTCACAGGTTGAGGTAGTGGAGATTGCCATGAAACTAGAATCATCCCCTGTGGGAGAATCTAGCTTAGGTATGAGTCAAATTTTAGGTCATCTAATTAGCTTATCTCTACAGGTTGAAGATATGAAGAAAGAAAAGGGAAAAGGTAAAAGAGAAGACATTTGGTGTATCATATGTAAATCAGAGGGCCATGATAAGGATCATTTTCCCCTATTTAATGAGTACTTGGCCTCTGGAGCTCCGAGCCCTTTGAAGCAGGTTACTCTACCCTGGTGCGAGGTATGTAGAAATAGACATTGCCCTGGTGAATGTTGTTACATGAAAAAATATGTCCATACACCTACCAATATTAACTGCACATTCTATAAATCTGTGGGGCATGATGAGAAGAAATGTAGGGATTATGACCTCTTTCATGAAAGGTCAAGGGATAGATACAAAATTCAAGGAGAATTACAACAAGAAGGAAATGCTACACAGTTTAATTCCCTAGGAAGAGGAAACTTCAACCCTCGTGGTGGATTTAGAGGAAGAGGATGAGGAGGAGGTATGGGTTGAGGTTGAGGTCATATCATTTGTTATAACTGCACCCAACTAGGTTACTTGGAAAGGGACTGTCAGAACCCTTGTACCACTTGCAGATATTGCAACTCATTTAAACATTTTATTGAAGATTGTCCAGTATTGCTGGCGAAACTTCAGGAAATACAGGGTGGAAATCAACAAGTGCAATTGATATCAGTGGAACCTCATGGAGAGGATCCCAGAGTTGTTGTTATCACTAGAGGAGGAGCTTCTATAGGATAAGACAGGGTGACTCCAGGAAAGACTATAGAAGGATCAAGGATCAAAAGAGCTACAGAGAAGGCACAATTGTTTGATCCAAGGAAGGATAAGCAAATGTTTGAAGAGGCAAGAAGAGAATTCATAAGAGAATAGGCTTATTCATCAAAGGCACAACCAAAAGTGAGAGAATGTGGAATGCCTCTATCATTCGATCAGTCTGCCTCACCTGGAGAAGGAAAATAGGTAAGAAAGCTTATGGATTTCTTACATACTTGCATTAATTTGATTAAGGATGAAAGAACTGTGCAAAAACTACAACATTTGATTAAACAGTATGAGATGGGAAGGATAGATCCTCTGCTGAATAAAGTAGTACATCAGGTATCTAGAAAGAGAAGGACAAACAAGGAACTACAGCTTAATGTTTAGATTGGAGACTATGACATAGATTATGTGGTCCTCGACTTGGGATCAGAAGTCAATGTTATGACGAAGAAGACCCAGGCACTTATGGGAAACTTAAGTTGATTTACTATCCTATCAAGCTCAGGATGGATAATCAGTAGGAAATAAACCCCTTTGGAATACTGGAGCATGTCCCCATGGACATCGACGGGGTAAGGACGTTTGCAGACTTTGAAGTGATTGAGATAGTTGATGATAGTTATCCTTATCATGCACTGTTGGGCATTGATTGGGCTTTCAACAATTCGAATGTTGTTGACCTAAATAAGAGAAGAATGACATTTTAAGGTGATGGCCTTAGTGTCATTGCACCTCTTGATCCTAGTCAAGGTCGCAGATAAAAAGAACCCATAAGAGAAGAAGACTGTGCTTATGAAATAGAGAATTTATATAAATTGATAGCAAGACAACAAGATTACATTAATCCTACGACAGATAGAAATTTAAGTTGGTGAAGTGAAAGTGCATGCTCATCAGATTTAGAAGAAGCATTGGAGAACTAGCAAAACAAAATGTATTAAGTTTCTGTGCGGAGATGTGCCAGATTAACCATGGAAGTTTGCTAGATTGGCACATAAGTAAGTAATATTCCCACATTTGATGGTTTGAATCATTTAGAAACATTCTTATTGGAATTTGAAGAAATTGTACCAGTACAACAGAGGTTGTTGGCACTGGATGAAGCCTTGAAAGCAACGCTAGCAAGATGGTGGGGAACACATAAGAAGGACATCACAGAGTGGGTACAATGTCGCACATTGATGATAGTGCACTTTTTAGACCAAGTCGAAGGGTGTGAAGTTCGATACACAGGTCAAATATGTTCGAAGGACCATGTGCGGAGTTTTGAGGAGGCCTAGAGAAGCAGTCCTAAAGAATAGTGGGTGCATAAGTTCATTAACACTTTGGATACTACGCCTATCAACTGGTATCTTCAAGAAGAATTGCACCTCACCACTTCAGATTGGTACGGTATGAATCATAATTTCATAGCTACATTTTTATTTGAAATTCAGTACCCCACAGTAGACCATGATTTACAAGTTGTAAGATAGAAAGTCTTTGAGGAGGCACCTAACCTCCCTTTGGAGAAACAAGAAGATGAATGGAGTGCACCCCTTCAGAAATTACAAGGTTGTCACAATATCAATGCTGATGAAGATGATGATCCTAGAAATGTGAACATCGCAGAAACTAAAGGATGGAGAGACATATAAGGGCCATGGATTGAACTAACTTTCATTGGACATCCAATTAAAATCAAGAAAGTTAATATTGGAATAGAGCAAGCACCTAAGTTGGGCAACATTGGAGATAATTGGGATGATGCCACTATTGATAAGATTATAGAATTACTGCATGAATATCAAGACTTGTTTCCAACCAAGTTCACATACATGAAGGGAATTAAAGGGCCCATGGGAGAAATGAATATCCCCTTGAAACCATATGCAAGGCCAGTCAAGCAGAGACCCTACGGACTGAACCTCAAGTACAAGATGAAAGTTAGGATTGAATTAGACAGAATGTTGGAAGCAGGAATCATAGAATCTGTTGAAGAGTCAGAATGGATCATCCCTATGGTGGTCGAAGATAAGAAGTCAGGAGAGATCAGAATTTGTGTAGATTTAAGGAAACTGAATGATGCATTTTTAAATGATCCATTCCCTACACTATTTGCTGATGAAGTGTTATATAATGTAGGAGGACAGGAAGTTTACTCCTTCACAGATGGATTTTCAGGTTATCATCGGATCAAGATTGCTAAGGAAGACATACATAAGACCACATTTGCAACAGAATGGGGTTCTTTCCAATACACTGTGATTCCTTTTGGATTGAAGAATGCACCAACCATCTTTTCCAGGGTGGTGGTCGAGGAATTCAAGGAATTTTTACATAAATGTTTAGAAGCATACTTTGATGATTGGATTGTTCTTAGCTTATTGAAAAATCATATTGAATGTTTGAGACTAATATTGAATAAGTGCAGGAGATGTCACATTGCCTTGAACCTAAAGAAGTGTAGTTTCTTTTCACCCTTTGGAGTGTTGCTAGGTCATATTGTGTGTAAGAAGGGGTTGTTGGTATATCCTTCCAATATTTCCAACATTGTTGATCTTTCTCCTCCTACTTCTGTTAGACAGTTGCGCACTATGTTGGGACACACTAGATACTATAGGAAGTTTATTAAGGGCTATGAACAGATAAAAAAACCCATGGAAAATATTTTAAAGAAATATTTTCAGTTTCATTGGTCAGAGGAATGCCAACAGAGCTTCGACACACCAAAGTAGAAAATGGTTACTACACCTATCTTGGTTTTCCTAGACTGGAGTAGTGAATTCCACGTCCATGTCAATGCTTCACCCATTTCATTAGGAGTAGTGTTAGCACAATCACAAGAATGAGATATTAACCACCCGCTAGCCTTTGCTATCAGGAAAATCTCTACAGCTGAAATAAACTATACCACCACCAAAAGAGAAGGATTAGCTATGGTGTATGCGTTGTAGAAGTTCTGAAACTACTTGTTGGGAGGACATTTTAAGATGTTCACTGATCAATCTATGTTGAAATACTTAGTCAAAAAGCCAGTGTTGGGGGGGAGAGTATGAAAATGGTTATTGTTATTCCAGGAATATGATTTTGAGATTGTGGTCAAACCAAGGAGGATGAACAAGGGACCTGACCACTTGTCTAGGTTAGAACATGGAGAGGAACCTACCAGTTTGGAGGATACACTACCATATGCACAGTTTTTTCCATCAGAAAATTTGATGATCACTTCGTCGAGATAGTCTAGTTCCTATCTATAGGAATGGTACCCCGCGAGTATTCAATTATTCAGAAGAAACAACTGGTAGTTCGCGTGGCAAATTTTTCGCTTATAGATGGACAACTATATAAGATGGGACCTGATGAGATCTTGAGGAGATGTGTTATGGAGGAAAAAATACCATTGATTCTGGAAGAATCACACAAGGGTATCGCAGGAGGACATTATGCAAGGAAACAAATGACGCATAAGATTCTTAGAGCTGGCCTCTGGTGGCCCACTTTACACAAATATGCTAAGGAATACTACTGATCCTGTGATGTATGCCAAAGAGTTGGGAAACCTTCCAGAAGAGATGAGATGCCTTTAGAACCTCAACTAACTTTACAGGCATTTGAGAAATGGGCCATTGACTTTATGGAACCTATCAACCTACCTGGGAAGCACACAAGAGCTCGATACATCATCATTTCAACATAGTATTTGTCTAGATGTGTAGAAGCAAGAGAAGTCAAGGACTATAGTGCAACTACAACTGCGTGATTCATATTTTATGATATCATAACCCGATTTAGATTCCCAAATATCCTTACGAACGATCAAGACACACATTTTATTAATAAGATAATTGAAGCCTTGAATCAGGAATTTGAAGTTCACCATCAGAAGAGAACACCATACCACCCACAAGTGAATGGTACAGTCGAAGATTTCAATAAGATCTTGGAGACAACGCTGACGAAGATTTGCAGTGTGAACATATATTATTTGGATTTGAGAGTGTCCGCAGTGTTATGGGCTTATCGAACCACTTGCAAAAAGACGACAATGAAGACTCCCTTTAAGCTAGTTTATGGCATGGAAACAGTGGTACCTATGGAATATTTGGTTCCCAGCTTCATAATTGCATCATTTATAGGTATGGATGACACAGGCATTGTGGAAGACATGATTGCGTAGTTGGTGGAACTAGAGGAAGAAAGGATTATTGTAGGATTTCATCAGCAGGTACAGAAGGAACGAGAAAATGCCTATCATGAAAGACATATAAAAAAGAAAGAATTTAAGCAAGGAGATCCAGTATTGGTATATGAAAACAAGTTCATGAAGCATCCAGGGAAGTTCAAGATACATTGTCTTGGGCCATATGAGTTTTCCTATGTTACAAAAGGAGGATCCGCAAAGTCAAAGACTCTAAATGGAGAAAGGAAGGAAGGTTTAGTAAATGGGAACCGATTGAAATTGTATTATGACAACCAGCTGCCTCACAACTCTAAGTATAAATAAAGGAAAAAGGGTCTAGGTACTAGGTGTAGTTGAAACTAGGTACCAGACATAGAAAATATAGTCTGCACACAATAGGGAGGGAAATAACAGAAAGAACAGGTTTCTCCATGCATTCTGTAGTCGAAGTGATACAGAAGATTTAACCCTGCAGTGACTCGGGACGAGTCATAGGTGAGTGTTGGGGGCCTGTTGGACCTTGGTTATGGATTAAGGAAGAAATCAAAGATGAAGTAAGAGGAAAGACAAAGTATGAATAGCACATAAGGCACATAAACTGAGAATGGGTCGAAGTGGTCAAAGAATCAAAAAAGAAGGAGCGAAG